>PVKC010026940.1:0-15940 GCA_004027635.1 Crocidura indochinensis
GGATCAGGGGCCCGGGAGATAGCATGGAGGTAAGGCATTTGCCTTTCATGCAAAAGGTCATTGGTTCGAATCCCGGTGCCCCATATGGTCCCCTATGCCTGCCAGGAGCAATTTCTGAGCATGGAGCCAAGAGTAACCCCTGAGCGCTGCCGGGTGTGACCCAAAAATCAAAAAAAAAGGAATCAAGAGGATACGAAGATAGAAATTAGAAAATTCCAATCTGAAATAACATGTCTGAAAAAACTTAGTAGATGAATTGAAATTTTCAACGGAAAGGCTCTCCAACAGGGTAGCAGCAGCTTAAGATAGAATCAGTGAGTTGGAAGATGAGATGCATAACAACTTCATAGAGAAGACAAGATTGGAAAAGAGCCTTAAAGCAAATGATCAGACAATGGAACAATTACTCAAATTATGTAAACAGATTAAAATAGAAGTCTTTGATAATGTCAACAAAAAACTTAAGAATCAATAGAGTCCCAGAGACCCAGGAAGAAAATCTCCAGGAAGAGTCAACTGTACAGGAGATTATTACAGAAAAACTAACAGAGCTAAAGAATACATGTGACCAAACCCAGCATGCCCGAAGAGTACCAGCTAAAAGAGATCCAAGGAAAAGCACCCAAAGACACATCCTAATCACAATGGCGAATCCCACAGATAGGGATAGAATACTGAAAGCAGCAAGACCAAAGAGGGAAATTACATTCAAGCAAGCATTCTTAGGACTTACAGAAGACCTTTCACAAGGAACACTCAAGACCAGAAGGCAGTGGTGGGTCATAATGACAAAACTCAATGATATAAACGATGTGCCTAGAATACTACACACAGAAAGACTCACTTTCAGGTTTGAAGGAAGTATACATAGCTTCAAGTATAAACAACAGCTCAGAAATGTTGCAGACTCAAAACCAGCCTTAAAAGAAAAACTGAAAAGTCTACTTTAAAACAATACTGATCAACAGACACACCAAACTTCAACACAAAGATGGCACTAATTCCCATGAAATTGTCTCTCTCAACGTCAATGGACTATATGCACCAGTTAAGAGACACGGTGTCTAAATGGATCAAAAACCGGAATCCAACCTTCTGCTGCCTATAAGAAACACACCTGAATAGACAGAAAAAACATAGACTCAGTCAAAATCTGGAGGAAAATCATCCAAACAACGCCTTTAAAAAAGCTGGGTTTCCATACTAATACAGGTGACATAAACTTTATACTCAGAAAAGCTGTAAGGAGCAAAGATGAACATTTTATACTAATCAAAGGATATGTGCAACCAGAAGAAATCCCAATCCTAAGCACCTAATGAGGGACCAGCAAAGTATTTAATGCCATAGTTGCCAAATCTGAAAAATATATCAATAACAACACAATAATTGTGGGAGACCTCAACAGGGCCCTATCATACCTTGATAGGTCAACCAGACTGAAATCCAACAAAAATATATTACCTTGAAAATAGAAATGGAAGGGAGTGATATATACATATATAGTTGATATATACATATATACATACATAAATATCTATGTATATATGTATATATATGGAATTCCGTCCCCAGAAGCTTAAATTCCCATTCTTCTCTAATGCACATGGGTCATTCTCTTGGATAGATCACATACTGGCCCATAAAATATATCTCCATAACATCAAGAGGATAGAAATTGTGCAGACTACCTTAGCTGATGCAAGGTACTGAAAGAGACATGAACTACAAAGGAGTACAGAAGAAATACTTTAAAAGGTGGAAATTAAACAGCTTACTGCTAGTGGATCGGAGATTAAATCAAAGAGGAAAACAAAATTTTCTTGGAAATAAATGACAATAAACACACAAATTATCTGAATTATGTGACAAATCAAAAGGGTACTGAGAGGAATATGTATAATTTTGCAAGCACATAACAGGGAGAAATAAGGGGCCTGCATAAATAGCTTAATGACACAGCTTAAAAGTTAGAAAATGGTCAAGAAATGGAGCTAAAAATAAGTAGGCAAAAGGAAATAACAAAGCTCAGAACAGAAATCAATGAAGTAGAAATCCAGAAAAACAAATTCATTGAAAGATCAATGAAAGCAAAAGTTAGCTCTTTGAAAAAATAAACAAGAGTTAGCTCTTTGAAAAAATAAACAAGATTGTGGCAAAACTAACAAAGAAATTGACAGAGAGAAACTTGATAAACCAGATTAAAATGAAAGGGGGAAATTACTACAGATATTGCAGAGATTCATAGGGTAATATTAGATTACTTTGAGAAACTCTATGCCATGATACATGAGAACTTGGCAGAAATGAATACATTCTTGGACTCATAACCTTCCATGGATAAATAAGAATGAGGTAGCATATTTAAACAGCCCAATTACTATTGAGGAAATTAAACTAGTGATTAAAAATCTTGGCAAAAACAATATCCTAGGCCCAGATGGGTTCACTAATGAATTCTCTAAAACAATTAAAGAGGAACTTCTACCAATCCATTTAAGTCCTTTCATAAACTTGAAGAAACAGGAATACTTTCAAATAGTTTCTATGAAACCAGCATCATCTTGATAGCAAAATCAGAGATGCTGCCATAAAAACAGAATTACAGACCAATATCCCTGATTAACACAGATGCAAAGATCCTCAAGAAAATTCCGGCAAACATGATCCAATGCAACCATGACTAAGAATGTTTCATCTAGGAATGCAAGGATGATTTAACACCCATAAATCAGTCAACACAATACACCATATCAACAAAAAGAAAAACAAAAGTCATGTGCTCATAATAATAAATGCAGAGAAGATCTAACACCAATTCTTTTTTTACAATAATGCATTGTTTTAAGTAAAATAAATAAACCTGCCAAACCTAAACATTGACAGTGATCTTGTGAGATAGCCTATCTAAGAAAAAGACATGTGCTCCCCAAAGCTTCATCCAATTATGTATGAGGCATTGATGAGTTCAGGGCTAAAGCATGGGTGTGGTATTGGTGGGGTGGTAAGATCTGTACCTTCATGGAGCATCCCTAAAGGGTGATACATGGCAATAGCTAGTACCTTTCATTTTTATCTTTACATTTAATAGCTTCTGAGTAAAGCAAATATTGTGAGGTCCTTGAGGTATGGATTTTACTATTATTTTACTTTGCTTTTCTTTTTTTTTTTTTTGGTTCCATTCCATGGTTAATACCATACCTTGGTCAAAGAATATCTAAGGCTGAAGGGATTACAATAGATACTATAAGAATAATTTGAAAATGTCAGCACTGCCCTGACCACCTCTATTTAGATGGAAACCTGTAGGCTTTTCTCTTGACCAATTAATAAAAATATTTTCTCACTTATTAATGACTAGCAAAACCTTTCTCAACACAATGTGGTCAAAGAAAGGCTTCGGTGGGAGAGGAATCCAATTGCACATGGGGGGAATCCTTGCAGTGGATCTAAACGGGTGCATACCCTCATCATCCTGGACGAGTTTTATTTGTCTCTCTGGGGGCCGAAAGACAGACAACACAGGTGATCAGGAGGCGCCTCTCACCATTTCTGTTCAACATAGTATGAGAAGAATTTGCCATAGCAATTAAGCAAGAAAAAATATCAAGGACATCCACATAGGTAAGGAAACACTCAACCTTTCACTCTCTGCAGATGACATGATAATATATTTAGAAACCCTAAAGACTGACAAAAACCTTCTGGAAACCATAGATTCATATAGCAAAGTGGCAGTCTACAAGATTAACCAGCAGAAATCATTGCCCTTCTTATACAGCAATAATGATAGAGAAGAAATGAATATTAAAAAAACTACCTCATTCACATTAGTGCCCCAGATACTCAAATATCTTGGAATCAAATTAATTATAGAGCTGAAAGACTTATACAAAGAAAACACCAAAACTCTGCTTCAAGAAATAAGAGAGGACACAAGTAAATGGAAACACAACCCTGCTTATGGATTGGCAGAATTAATATCATGTAAATTGCAATAATCTCCAAAGCATGAAACAGATTTAATGGAATCCTTCTAAATATACCCATGACATTCTTCAAAGAGTGAATCAAATACTCCGAAAATTCATTAGGAACAATAAACACTCATGAATATTTAAAGCAATCCTGGTCTTTAATCCATTTGAATTTTACCTTTGTACATGATGTTAGCTGGGGGTGTCTAAGTTTGCTGTTTTGCAAGTGACTAGCCAGTTGTGCCAACACCACTTGTTGAAGAGGTTTTCTTTGCTCCATTTAGGGTTTCTTGCTCCTTTATCAAAGATTAGGTGATTGTATGTCTGGGGAACATTCTCTGAGTACTCAAACCTATTCCACTGATCTGAGGGTATGTGTTTATTCCAAAATCATGCTGTTTTGATAACTATTGCTTTGGTTTTTTTTGTTTTTCTTTTTTTCTTAAATTTTATTTTTTATTTTATTTTTTTCGTTTTTGGGCCACACCCGGTGATGCTCAGGGGTTACCCCTGGCTATTCGCTCAGAAGTTGCTCCTGGCAGGCACGGGGACCATATGGGGAACCGGGGGATCGAACCGTGGTCCGTTCTAGGTTAGTGCAGGCACCTTACCTCCAGCACCACCGCCTGGCCCCAACTATTGTTTTGTAATACAGTTATGGGAATTCCTTCAAAAACTAAAAACGAGCTTCCATACGATCCAGCTATACCACTCCTAGGAATATACCCTAGAAACACAAAAGTAGAATACAAAATCCCTTCCTCACACCTATATTAATTACAGCACTATTTACCATACCAAGACTCTGGAAACAACCAAAATGCCCTTCAACAGATGAATGACTAAAGAAACTGTGGTACATATACACAATAGAGTATTATGCAGCTGTCAGGAGAGATGAAGTCATGAAATTTTCCTATGGATGTACATGGAGTCTATCATGCTGAGTGAAATAAGTCAGAGGAAGAGAGAGAAGCAGAATAGTCTCACTCATATGGGTTTTAAGAAAAATAAGATATTCTTGCAATAATTTTCATAGACAAAAGAGAGGAGGGCTGGACGTTACAACCCACTTCATGAACCTCACCACAGAGAGTGATGAGTTTAGTTAGAGAAATAACTACATTGTGAACTATCATAACGAGAATATATGAGGGAAGTAGAAAGCCTGTCTAGAGTAGAGGGGACAGGGTGGGGAGGAGGGATATTTGGGACATTGGTGGTGGGAATGCTGCACTGGTAATGGGGGTGTCTTTTATATGACTGAAACCCAACCACAATCACGTTTGTAACCAAGGTGTTAAATAAAAAAATATTATAAAATATTATAAAAATATAAAAAATAAAATATATAAAGCAATTCTTGGGAAAGTAATAAGGGAGGCATTATTTTCCCCAACTTTAAACGGTATTACAAAGCAATAGTCATCTAAACAGCATGGTATTGGAATAAAGACAGATCTTCAGATCAGTAGAATATCCAAGGTACATTTCGTATCACAGGTCTTAGAGTTGAGTTTGAGTCATGTTTTGTGGCATTATTGAATCCTATAGTGTCCTTGAGCTGGGGGTTTTGCTGAAGCTGATTCCTGTATTATGCAACAGTCAGTGATTTGGTGGGGTGAGAGGGGCCATCGAGCATGAGTCAGCAGGTGATCTGGTTGCATTTCTTTTCCGAGGCATGAAAACGGGAACCAAAGTGTTTCTTTCACTGAGGAGCTGGAAGGTGGTCTGTAGGGGCAGGAGGTCAGTCTTGGTGCATACCAAGTTGGGAACTAAGGGTAAAGAGGGATAAATTAGGAAAGATAACAGATTACGATTGGGAGATGAAGGGGTAGAAGAGACACAGTAGTAGGGGAGAGGCAATATATGATAGTATATATACAGTATATATGTATTTATATATATGAATTGTTTATGGTTTTTGCTCGGAGTCAGTAATGAAAGTCATGTCCATATAAAGACTGACTTTAAAGATCTGTTTGAGTCTTTTCATCCAAATCTTTGGCATTCCATTTCCTTTCCTAGGAACCGTCTAGAATAAAGAACATTTTAAGATAATGGTTTAAAAGTATATTTGTCGCGCTGGTGCAAATGAGCCTGGGCGGTTTTGAAAATGAGTATTAGTAAGAAAAGGCACTGGGGGCCTGGGAGATAGCATGGAGGTAAGGCGTTTGCCTTTCATGCAAAAGGTCATCGGTTCGAATGCTGGTGCCCCATATGGTCCCCTGTACCTGCCAGGAGCAATTTCTGAGCGTGGAGCCAGGAGTAACCCCTGAGCACTGCCGGGTGTGACCCAAAAACCACACACAAAAAAAGAAAAGGCACTGGCCACTCTGGCATGGGGGGATCTCAGTCTCCTGAACTAAGTGGCCAGTCCGGGAGACATTTGGCCAGCTGTCTGACCAGATTCCCAGACATGTCAGTAGAAGAGGAGCAGAAATCCTGGCATGTGGGTTCTTCAGTGTCTGGCTGCAGCCTCCCTCTCCAGTTTGAAAATGCATAGAGGAGTTTCCCTCCTTCACCTCCCCCCAGAGCCCAGTTGCCAGACCTGACCCTGAAGACCAGTCTGAAGTGGGGGTATCTCTGTCTAATGGAATTAGTGGTCAGCACAGGAGGCTTTTGGCCAGCTGTCTGCTAAGACTCCCAGCCATAATAGTAGAAGAGGAGCAGGAATCCTGGCATGTGGGGTCTTCTAATGTCTTCATTTTAATACTTAGAATTCTGAATACTTTTAAGTTAAATATTTTTAATTGGAACCCCTCAGACATGGAAAGGCAACAAAACAATTCTGATAAATTTTAAGATCAGGGAAAAGGGAGATCAGAGGTTTGATTCCTAACACCATAACAAAAAATTGGAACTCCTTAGTGTAGGGAGCCATAGGGGTTCCCCCCAAAACTGTTGCACTCTGGCTGACAAGTCTGCCTGCCTCTACTGAAGAAGAACAGAAACCAACATTTGCTCAAAGCCCCTGCCAAATAGGAGACTTGCAGCACAAATTTAACTTTCCTGAAACCAGGACCTAACCACCTTGTTTCCCATTCTCGCTCTCGTTAATTAATAACTCATGGCCATGAAAAATAGCTTATGTTAGCCTTGGGAAAATTTACAGAACAAAAGCTTATTGAAAACCTAACTTTTACCAGAAAACTGTGTGCACAAATGTCTGAAACCCCCTCTGCAAGAATGTTTGTATCTTGCATACCATCTGAGTGTGCATGTGCAGGAATGTGCCTGGTGGTCTGTGACCACATCCCTCATGTAACTTATCTGGCATGAATGTCCTGGCAGCCTCCAATTGGCTGCCCCTGTACTGCCTCGCCCCTCTCCCACTTCCTCCAACCAAACTGCTTCATTGTATGTTTCAAATGTGTCTTGGCATGATGCCATTGGTTAAAACCTGGTTCTTTGTTACAAAACTGCTTAAAAACCCTGGATCCTGTGAAATAAACGCTTTAGAGCTCTCTTGTGTCTATAGTCACTCTTTAACCACAGAAGAGCATAATCCACCCACCACGTGTATGTGTGCGACTCCCTGTTGAGAAGCAACCTCCGCAGCTGGTCTGCGTGAGGCTGCGACCCCCCTTTTGGGGTCCCTCCAGGGACGTCGCATCACCTTAGTATTATTATCTTTTAACCATAGGTAATTTTAATTTGAGTATACCTTGAAACAATTAGGAAGTGGGTTGTATAAATATTGCTATAGCTCTTAATTTTTCCTGAGATGTTGACTAAATTTATTTATATTGTTAACCATTATTCATAGTTTTTTGGTTTTTGGGTCAAACCCATTTGACGCTCAGGGGTTACTCCTGGCTGTGAGCTCAGAAATCGCTCCTGGCTTGGGGGACCATATGGAGTGCCGGGGGATCGAACCGTGGTCTGTCCTACATTAGCGCTTGCAAGGCAGACACCTTACCTCTAGCGCCAACTTCCCGTCCCCCATTATTCAAAATTTTAAAGTGGGACCTATATAGTTATTGGTGGGGTTATATATATATATATATATATATATATATATATATATATATATATATATATATATATATATATATATATATATATATATCTGTCCCAGGTTCAATCCTCAGTACCACATGGTTTCTTGAGAGTGATTGCTAGGAGGAGCCCCAATACAACACTATAGGACGTTATAACCCCCCAAAAAGAACATATCTGAGACATTCTTATACAATTCTCTTGGAATTCAGGCTGCGGGAAATTGGTTTTTGGGTGTGGCTCATGCCTGTTCTGTGAGGCTGGGCAGTGGTCACTACAATGGGCATCCACAGAACCTAAAGTTGTCTTTTTTCCAGCTTAGAAACATGACATTCTACTGCTATTTTGAGCTGTGGGAAAAGAAAGGCTGGGGGTAGCTGGCATGGAGATTTTTGTGTGCAAAGTGTATTAGTTCTAACCTATTTTCAGAACCTTATAGGAAAATCATTAAAATGCCACTATATGGATGCATCTTAAGAGCCTCACCCTGAGTGAAAACAGAGAGAAACATATACAATTTAATTTGTGGAATATACAGAAAAAAAAACCATGAAACTAATAAATGGTCAACGTAAATAGAATTAAAGATATGCTCTCCAGTACTCTGGATATTCAATAATATGAGTTTGTCCTGAAACACACCACTGATTTGTTTGGGGGTAGATCATACTGGGTGTTGATGGGAGAGAAGGTTAATGCCTCATATGGTTTCTCAGAGCATACTCTGTGTGCTTTGAGGTCATATTTGTATACCATACATTGCAGATCTTTGAACAACTTATAGAAAACCTATTTTTATTTTATTCCAAAGTCAAATCACTTCTCAGCCTTTTGGCTAAGATAAAGTGTACTATCTGTTCTTATCAGTTTAATATTCCAGAGTCAAGTATCACATATCATACTACTATTTCTTTTAGTCCAAGACACTAAACATGTATACTTCCAGAACAGTACTACATGAAAATAAATTTATAATGATTTTCATAGTTGAGTAATAAACCTCAGCAATATTTTTCAGTAAAGTAGAAAAATAATGTATTTCAAATAATCTTTGGTGTATCATCCTGAACACTGAATTCAAATATAATTTGAATGTTAATTTTTCTCACCGACCATAACCAGTATTACTTTCCTTTCTTAGTCTGACTTACTTCATGATATCTTCCTGTTTCATCCATATGAGAATATTGCATGATTCCATCAACCCTTAGATACCACGGCATACATAAACTTAGGGGAACTCAGGAGACACACCTGATGTATCCCCAGATTATCCTGCTATGGAGAACTGAAATAACCCACACGGGGTTCCTCAAAAGCCCCTCTGTGGATGCCTTTTCCCCTGTGTGGATAGTTGAGGAATTCCCAAAGAGATAAATCCATGCTTGGTATGACACTTTCTGTCATTATTTGGCTGTCTGTCCTTTGTAATATCTCGGGAAAAATTATGGCCTTCAATCAAATAATTTGGCTCAGAAATGCCAGCACCAAAGATTACTAAGAGAACTCCTTTTCGGCATAATATTTAGTACCAAAAGCAAAGACAACATTTTTCCCTTTTTCAAATATGTCTTTGCAGGTATAGTTTCTGGTAATCAAGGGCATAGCCAGAATACAGATTGACTATTGGCTATTGACTCTTCTCAGAAAATGAAGCCACACCTTAGGGGATTTGGCTACTTTCTTTACTTGGCCCCAAAAACAATAGAGTCCAGCTCAGTGAAGATCAAGTTCCTAGATTTATCTACTTTTTAAAATTTCTTATTTTGCATTTGAAGTTAGCTTGCAAAGAGCCACCTTGAGTTCTAACCTTCTTTGAAACTCAGAATTCTTACCGGTCTTATGACTTACACCCACAGCTTAATTAATATTTACTGTTCAACTTTGCTATGTGATTGCAAGCATTCTACTCTATACCTATGACTGAATTTTCCTTTTATAAAGCCCCATGGTTAAAATTAAAGTTTTCACACTCTTGGCAGAATATGTGTTGACCTCACACACTCTGTATGTGGTTTAATTATTTCATATTTCATATCTGGCTGCTCATGTCACCCATTTTACACTCATGAAGGATTTACTCCCCGCTAGAGATGCTTAGACGCAAGACGTCTGCAGCATTTGATAAACCAACTCCTGGTCTCATTAATTTTTTGTATGCTTTTCTTAATTTCTATGCTGTTTATTTCTGCTCTGGTTTTTATTATTTCTTGTCTTCTGGTTGTCTTTGGATTTCTTTCTGCTGTTTTTAGGGATCCTAAATGTGTCCCTTTAAACAGTTTATTTTGTCATTTTCCTCTTTCCTAACATAGGTCTATATTGCTGAGTTTCCCCGTCATTACTGCTTTTGCTGTGTTCCACAGATTTTGACAGTCTCTCTCCTCAATATCACTCGGGTCAAGGAATCTTTTTATTTCTTCTTTGACTTACTCTTTGATCCAGCTGTTTTGAGCAGCATGCTGTTTAATCTGCAGTGTTGGATTTTCTTCATATCTTCTTTTTCACAGTCAATAGTGATCTCTGTTGCATAATGATCTGATAGGACACTTCTAATAATTTTATATGTGTGACGTTGTGCAATTTAGACTTATATCCTAAGGCACGGTTTATTTGAGAGAAGGTTTTATGTGCACTAATATGTATTATGCTTTCTGGGGATGGAGGACTCTATCTTACTTCTTCTAGTTTCTCATTTAGGGCTAATATGTTTTTGCTACTTTTCTGGCTAGTGGATCTGTCCAGGGTGACATTTAAGGAGCTTATTAACATAGAGCATTCTGTGTCTTTGTGTTGAGTAGGGTTGTTGTTGTTACAATTGGGTGCATGGATTGTGTAATATATCATTTAAAGATGGTTGGATTAGTGGAAATAGTGCAAGTTCTTTTTGCCTGGTTGCTATTGTCTTCCTTAGTTTAGCCATATTTCTTTGAATTTACTGGTTTGGCTTGGAGTGTTCTACCTTCAGGTTTCAGCCCTCTTTGCCACCTGTGGCATGGGGCTGGGTCTGTTCTTTGGAGTACAGCCCTAGCTGAGTATAATGATGCCAGTCACTGAGTTTTGGCCCTGCACTCAAGTCTCATCCCTCACTTTACCTGCCAGAAGACTTAGGTCCCCTCTGCCTTGCCAAACCGCAGACAGAAGGTGTAGTTCACCTCTGTGTGCTGCCTCCCCCAGTCTCAGTAATGGCATAGAGCCTGTCCAGGTATGTATCAGGTTTCTCCTCTCTCTTTACCTGTCAGAAGATGCTCTTCACCTTTGTGTGCTACCTTTCCCAGCCACGGTAATGGCAGAGAACTGTCTGTTGAACCAGAGGCCTGATTTTATCATTCATAAATGAGCATACAAATTCCCGGCACCATAAAAAGAGATTGGGCGTAAAAATGAGCTTACTTGAATGGTTAATTGCTCCCATGACACTAAGTTTCAATAGAAGAGACCACTGTATCTCTAGGCCAAGGGAATTCCCTTTATAATTTCCCCCAAACTTACTGTGCTTATGCAAAATTTAAAAAGCACAAAACCAGGGCCAGAGATGTGGCTCTAACCAAGCAAGGCTAGCCAAGGAAGGACGATGGTTCGATCATCCAGCATCCCATATGGTCCCTCCAAATGAAGGGCAATTTCTGAGCATTTAGTCAGGAGTAACTCTGAGCGTCAAATGGATGTGCCCCCCCAAAAAAAACATAAAAAAGCACAAAACCTTTTCATACCAACCATCCTCCCCCACCACATTTGTTCTTGTGATTATTATTCCGTTGTTGCTTTCCGTTGCTTTTGTAATTTTTTGTAGTTACTGGTTTGGGGTTTCGATTTTTTTGTTTCTTGTTAGTTTATATATTATGTTTTTCTTCTTTTTCCCATTCTTCTTTTACATTCATATTTATATCCTCTAGATGGACTCCTCTGAGTTTATTTATTCTTTCATCTTTTATTTGTCTTTTTTCAAACACAACTGCATAACTTGTTTTGCCTCATGAATTGAGGGGGACAGTGGATAGTACCACTACCAGTCGTATGAACATTGAGTCGAAATAAAAAATAATAAATAAAATAAATGAATAAATATATCAGACTGAAACAATAACCCTAAAATAAACAACAGTAGAATTGATACCCAATCTACAGCAAGCTCTACACAGTCTGCTCTGCCTGCTTGCACCTGAGACTTGCTTTGGTGTGGAAACATTGCCAGAGTGCTCCCTGTACTTGGTGGTCAGTCACTTGCCCACAAAGGCTGGAGCTAACTGACCTGTGATAAGTTCTTAATACACAGGAAACTTTAAAATTTCCTCTCGGACTGTGTGGGCTTGAGATTTGTTCTGGTGTGCTCCATCACTGAAGGGCTGAAGTGTGTTGGGTCACTGAAGTTCAGAGACCTCTTTCAACTGTTCTCTGTCCCTTCTCTGCCTGGTTGCGTCTGAGACCTAATATGTTGGGGCTCCATCTGTTGGAAGCCATTGTTGGAAGCCACTTTTTACATAGAATGGAGGCCAGGATACCTGTGCTAAAATACTGCTTACAGCATATTGTAGCTGCTGTCGTCTTTCCCCTGGACTTAAAGAATAGAGGACATAAACCAGAAAATCCAGGTGCAGATCGATACCTTAGGCTATACATTAGACCCTTACATAAAATCTGCTCCAGTAAAGCAAATACCTTAGAGTATATACATTAGATCCTTCCTGAGAGAACAGCTGCTATGCCTTATCTGGTCAACCTTTATTGCAATATTGTTATTAAAGCTATCACCAGAAAAGAGACCCTATGTAAAAATTACCACCCCTTGCCCCCTCTGTTCACCCACACTATATATGCTATATGCTCACTCTTCAAAATAAACTTGGCTCATGATTGGAAATTCACCATGAGTCATTTCTCTTCCCAGCCCTCTTTTATCTTACAGGTCGTATCCCCTGCGTGAACTCACGAATAATTACTATGCAATCCTTGACCACCCTGCTGGCCAGGGTCAGGGGATAGCATCCATCTGCTGTGTGTTCACTTAATCTACGGTGAGTCGACCTGCACACAATGACTTAGCCAGCTCAATTGTGCTTGGTCCTTCAAGCTCAAGAGACCTCATTCAACTGTCCTCTCGGCTTGCTATGCCTGCTTGAATCTTACTTAATCTGGTGTGGCTCCATTGCAGAGGGGCTCCCTTTCTTTGGAGGTGATTCGACCAGCCCAGAAAGGCTGGATCCTTGAAGCTCAGGAGATTTCTTTCCACTGTCCTCTCTGCCTGCTGTACTGGATTGCACCTGAGAATTGATCTGGTGTGGCTCCATCGCAGGAGAGATTCCCATCCTTGGAGGTGAGTCAACTCGCCCACAACATGTGTAGCCAGCTGAACTGTGCTTGATTCATTATGCTCAGGGATCGTTTTAATCTGTCCTCTCTGCCCACTTGCATCTGAGTCTTTATGTTTTGGCTCCATCACCTGGGGCTCCCCTTAAATGGAAGTGAGTAGACAAAGGCTGGAGCTAGCTGAATTGTCCTGGGTCCTTGGAGCTCAGATCTCTTTTTTTGTGGTTTTTGGGGCACACCTGGCAGTGCTCAGGGGTTATTCCTGGCTCCATGCTCAGAAATTGCTCCTGGGAGGCACAGGGGATCATATGGGGCACCGGGATTCGAGCCGATGACCTTTTGCATGAAAGGCAAATGCCTTACCTCCATGCTATTTCTCTGGCCCCAGGAGATCTCTTTCAACTCTCCTCTCTACCTGTCCTGGCTGTTTTTGCCTCAGAACTGATCTTGTGTAACTCCATCGCCAGGGTCTCCTCTTACTTAGATGTGAGTCAACCTGCCACAAAGGGTTGAGCCACAGAAACTGTGCTGGGTCCTTGAAGATCAGTAGAACTGTTTCCAATATTCTCTCTCCCGGCTCTGACTGTTTGCGCCTGAGACTTTATATGGTGCATCTCCATCGCCCAGTGTTCATTTGTGGAGGTCAGGCTATCCGCACAAAAAAGTTGGAGCCAATTGGAATGTGCTGGGTCTTTGAAGCTCAACAGTCCTCATTCCACTTTTTTCTCTGACTCCTCTGCCTGTTACTGCCTGAGACTTGATATGCTGTGGCTCCATCACCAAAAGGTTCCCGATCCTTGAAGGTGAGTCCACCTGACCAAAAAGGGTGGAATTCGCTGAACTTTACTGGGTCCTTGAAGCTCCAGAGACCACTTTCAATTGTTCTCTATGTCTGCTTTGCCTGCTTGCGCCTGAGACTTGATCCATAGAAAGAGGGCTTTCCTTTCGTGGAGGTGGGTTGACCGGACAACTAATGGTGGAGCCAGATCAACTGTTCTGGGAGCTTGACGCTCAGGAGAACTCTTTGAATTGTCCTCTCTCCCCTTACTTGGAGGTGAGTCGACCAGACCAGAAAGGGTGGACCCTTTTGAACTCTGCTGGTTCCTTGATGCTCATGAGACCTCTTTCAAGTATCCTTTCTGCTTCTCTTCCTGCTTGTGTCTGAGATTAGATCTGGTGTGGCTCCATCCGCAGAGTCCTCCCCTTCCTTGGAGATGAGTTGAACACCCAAAATGACTGGAGCCAGCTTAAATGTGCTGGGTAATTTAAACTTAGGATATCCCTTTCAACTGTCTTCCCTGCCTGCTCTGTCTGTTTACGCCCAAAACTTTATCTGATGTGGTTCCATCACGGAGTGCTCCCCTTCCTAGGAGGTTTGTCAACCGAGCCACAAAGGGTAGAGCCAGCTGAACTGTGCTGGGTCATTGAAGCTCAAGAGAGATCTCTTTCTACTGTCCACTCTGCCTGCTCTACCTGTTGGCGTCTGAGACTCTATTTGGGGTGCCTCCATCGCCTAGAGGCTCCCATTACTTGGAGGTGAGTCGAACCCCCCACATATGTTGAAACTGACAGAACTGTGCTCAGTTCTTGAATCTCAGAAGACCTCTTTTAACTGTACTCTCTGCCTAGTGCTTGCATCTGAGACTTGATCTGGTGCAGATCCAATGCTGGTGGGCTCCCCTTCCTTGGATGTGAGTCAACCTTGGCAAAAATGGTGGAGCCAGCTGAACTATGCTGGGTCTCTGAAGCTCAGGAGACCGCTTTCAACTGTCTTCTCTGACTGCTCTGCCTGCTTGTGTCTCATATTTATATGGTGTGGCTCCATCACCTAAAGGCTCCCATTTTTTGGATGTGTGTTGACCAGCCCACAGAGGGTGGAGTCCGCTGAACTGTGCTGGGCCCTTGAAGCTCAGGATATCTCTTTGAACTGGCCTCTCTATCTGCTCTTCTTGCTTGAGTTTGAGACTTGATCCGTTGTGGCTCCATCACCGAGGGACTCCTCTTCCTTGGAGGTGAGTCAACCTGCCCACTAATGCTGGAGCCAGTTGAACTGTGCTGGGTTGTAGAAGTTAAAGATTGCTATTTCATCTGTCCTCTCTGCCTGCTCTGCTTCCTTCCGTCTGAGACTTGATCTGGTGTGGCTCCATTACCAGTGGTCACCATTTCTTTGGAGGTGAGTAGACCCACCCACAAAGACTGGAACCAGCTGAGCTGCGCTTGACCTTTGAAACTCAGAAGACTACTTTTACCTGTCCTCTCTGCCTTCTCTGCATGCTTCTGCCTGAGACGTGATCTCATGTGACTGTATCACTGGAGGGCTTCCTTTCTCTCACAATGAGTTGACCCTCCCACAAAGGGTGTAGCTGGGTCCTTGAAGCTCAGGCGACCTCTTTCAACTCTCCTCTCTGTCTCTCTCCCTCCTTGCATCAGACTTGATCTGGTTTGGCACCATGCCAGAGGGCTCCCCTTCTTTGGAGGAGAGTTGAACCGCCAAAAGAGTGGAGCCAGCTAAGTGTGCTGGGCCCTTGAAGCTCCGGAGTCATCTTTCAACTGTCCTCTCTGCCTGCTTGCGCCTAGGCCTTGATCTGGTGTGGCTCCATGGCTAGAGAGCTTCCCTTCCTCAGAAGTAAGTCGATGTGTCCACAAAGTGTGGAGCC
>PVKC010026941.1:0-15953 GCA_004027635.1 Crocidura indochinensis
CCGCCATCTCCCTTCTCCCAAACCCCCTGCCTGTATTCAAGACAGGCATTCTACTTCTCTCACTCATTAACATTGTCATGGTAGTTGTTAGTGTATTATTTCTCTTTTTCTGTTAGCAGAAGAAACTGCATAAAAGCATGATGTCCATCATTATCATTTTCATAGATTTAACTTCGCATTAGCCACAATTCTGCTCAATGTTATAATCCTGTATTGGGCTGGTCACTAAGAGAAATGAGAAGCCAAATAATAATCTCTGCCATCCTTGAGATCTGTCTACTCATGAGAAATGAGTTGGCACAGAGAGAGATGAGTGACAGAGGAGCATGGGGAGAGCCTGATAAATCCTGAAAGGGAATCAGAAAAGAGCTTACAGAGAAGGGAGGATCTTATCCAATTATCTCTGGAAGGTGGACAAAATAAACATTTTATTTAGATTGAAATATCCATGAAGGTGTGAAAAACTAAAGAGATGGTTAGGATGGAAGACATCAGTAGGTTCATAACCAAACGAAAAAATCAAGATCAAGGCTTAAAACTGTATATCTGTCATTACATCAGTAACTACAGAATTTCAAAGACATACATGCTCCAGCTGCCAGTGGATTCTTCCAAAATTCTTCCTCTCCATCCTCAGCTCAGGGATGGGACAGTGTCAAGTTTCTGAGCACTTGAGACTTTTCAGACAGGCTCTTGAAGAACCACTGGCTGCTTTAAGGTCTCTTCCCCCAACCAATATTGAAGGTGTTTACACAGGATACATATTTATCTCCAAAAAGATCGTTGCATTTGTCAAACAAATCTAAGTTTATTAGGACGGATGTTGCAAATAATTTTCCAATTATGTAAATGAACAAAATCTGTTTTTAATTAATCTCTAGGCTTTCCTTGCATTATAAGAATAGAATCAGTTTTATTTTATATTAGATTGCTATTTTCACCAACTACCATGAAAGGTAACATTGACAAATATCAGAGATGGCAGAATCTAGCCATTAAACAAGGTCAGTGGTCAGCAGCAATTCTAGAAATGGGAATTCCTTGAAGTCTAGCAGAATTCTTAACTGATTTAATGGGAATGAGTATAAATCAGGTAGAATCAGAGGAAGATTGATCAATGTAAGCTCAACTAATCAACTAATTCTTTACTTGGGGTAAATTCTATCCACTTCTCAGTGTACTTGTTCTTTTAAACATACATATATAAGTTTATTCATATATATACTTTAATACATTTATAAAGATTATGTCAAATTGTTATAATTTTCTATATTATTACACTTATTTTGGACTTTTTTTGGGGGGCCATACTCAGTGACACTTGGGTTACTCCTGGCTCTGCACTAAGAAAATACTCCCAATATACTTGGGGGACCATGTAAGATTCTGGGGATCAAATCTGGATCAGTTATATAAAAGCAAATGCCCTTCCACTGTGATACAGCTCCTTCTCCATTGTGGACTTCATTTTTTTATTTTATTTTATTTTATTTTTGGGGGGGGGTTTGGGTCACAACTGGCAGTGCTCAGGGGTTACTCCTGGCTCCATGCTCAGAAATTGCTCCTGGCAGGCACGGGGGACCATATGGGGCACCAGGATTCGAACCGATGACCTTTTGCATGAAAGGCAAATGTCTTACCTCCATGTTATCTCCCGGACCCCTGGACTTTATTTTCAACAAAGAAATTCCTTTGATCCCATTCCTTCTTGTACTTCAATCATTTTTCTTTTTTCCCAAGAGTTCATAGAAAATCACTATGTGAGGTTCTGTTGACATTTTTTTGTTTTGTTTTCTTCAACTGTCTTATTTTTTCAGATTATTTTTTCACCCTCATTCCCTACCTTGATAATTCTAGGGAGATATTGATTTTTTCAAGAGACTAAGGTCATAATTCTTTCATTCACTCTTTATCCTCATGTATATCCATATAAAGTATCAATATGTAATGCAAATCAATGTAGAAATCTATTTTTAATCCCTTCTTTGAGAATCTTCTTGTGTTCTTTGTGCTCTTGCTTTTATTATTCTTGTTTTTCTTCTCTCTTCTTTTTTCTTCTTCTTTCTTCTCCTTCCTTCTCCCTCTCCTCCTCTTTCTTCTTCTTCTTCTCCTTCTCTTTCTTCTTCTTTTCTCTTCTTCGTCTTCTCTTTCTCTTCTTTTCTCTTCTTCGTCTTCTTCTCTTTCTTTCTTTCTTTCTTTCTTTCTTTCTTTCTTTCTTTCTTTCTTTCTTTCTTCTTCTTCTTCTTCTTCTTCTTCTTCTTCTTCTTCTTCTTCTGTCTTTCATTATGTAGTTATGTATGGGTTTCTTTCTTTCATTCTGCAATTCATTAGACATTTTGGCCAAAGAATTGATAGCTTACAAATTATTCATTGGTTGTATCTTCTAGACTTTAGCATAAATCTTTCACTTTGTTTCTCAAATCTTTTATATGCCATTTTGGTTTCTTGGATTCTCTTTGTTGCATTTCATATATCTGTTTTTTCAGCTTCAGTTTCCTGAAAGAGTTAGGACTATCAAGGCTTAACATTCTTTTACAAAGAGCTATATAGTTCACATTTATTACCATTTGAAGTGGATTGCCTGACTACCTTTCATATTTCTACCACACCCTCATTTTCCACTATCTCTATAAAGAGCTAGAACATTTCCAGCATGACAGCCTGTCCCTTATGCTTCTTTCTAATAATTCATAAATTTACACATTTAGTAGACACTGTTCTGACCATAATAATAATAATAATAAATTTTCCTGTTTCTCAACTTTTTAATCTTGCTTTTATTTTGGAGTCACAACCTGTTGTTTTCTGAATAACTCCAAGTTCTGTGCACAGAGATCATTCTTGGTGATTATTTGGGACCCATATGTGGTCCAGAAATGGGTTTGGCGTGTGAAGGCAAGTCCTTTATTCCCATTAAACCTCTATGGCCTCTGTAGTTCACCTTTTACCTGACAATTCTGCTATTTATGGATCCTAAATTAATTTAGAAATCTCCAACTAGCCTTTTTTCTTGTTCCTTTTTACCTGGCTCTCTCACACAGTCATATAACTCCAAAAAGAGGAGCTCCTGGTATTTATCAATGATAAATTTGGCAGTGAGTTTAGTTCTCTGTGGACATACGCTCCTGTTCACTTTAATTTTGGTTTATTTCTATATTCTCCACCTTTGAAATAAAAATTATGATACACCCAAATGTAACCACACACCCCCATTTCCTCCGGTGTCACCTTACCTACAAGAAAGACCCTTCCATTTTTGGGAGGGGTCTTAGGAAGGTTATAAAAGGTTTGGCCTGAGGGGCCAAAGGGGACTTACCTGGATGGAGGTCAGAAGAGAAAAGATGGCTGAAAGGAGTTAAGATGCAGGGCAAGCTAAGGATGGTATGTGTTTAAATAGGTTTATGATATAGCCACAAATGTTGGCCAGGGCAAATAAAGATGTTATCTCTCTGAAAGCCTGGCTACATGTGAGTTTTCTGCCCACCGCAATCACCTGACCTGGCAGACCCGTTGGCTGATGGAGAAGGTGAAGAAGGTGAAGCCACGTGGTCCTGAGCTGGAGGACAAAGGCTTCCATCACCATTCACCTCCGTCCAAGCCCATCCAAAGGGCTTAATGCTACACGCAACATTTTGGCAGGCATATGTATCAAAACTCCCACAATTTTTTGATCTATAACCTATTTTTAGACAAAAAGGAGAATTTTTCAGTACCTACCTTGGAAATCTACCTTCATTAGCAAAACAAACAGAAAATTCTCACAATTGTCCCCAAAGCTATTTATACCTCTACCTTTAAATTGATAATCCTAGTGCTCCCATTGGGAGAGGTATCACCCACTTAAGATTTTTGTCCTGTATATTTAGGGAGTTTACAAACAACTAGCTCACTATTTCTCCAGATATAGTCATGCATGAAAAAGTCACAACTTTCTGGTCCTCAGTTAATCATAAATTAGAGTAAATGTTCTTTAATGTTCATCTTCCAAAACATTTTTTAAATATAATTTTTATTTTGATCATAGAGGCTTACATATTATTGACAATAATATTTTATAATATAATATCAGGGGGATTCCAATCACCAAATTATCCTCCCTACACCTCCACTCCCATCCTACCTCCCATATCCCCCTCCATCATCCCCAGGGCTGCTAGAATACGTGGTCCCCTCTGAGCCTAGTTTACTACTTAGTGGTCCTACACCTGTTTTGGTCTTGATACCTCCCTTGTTTCCTCCTCTAACTGAGAGGCAGTATTAGATAATTCCAATTATGTGGTTTTCATCTTTCCAAAATATTTTATAAATATCACCTCTTTGATCTTTTGTTTTTTTTTTAAATAATTTTGTTTCTAGCTGTCATTATTGCATGGTATTCTTTTGTCCCACAGACCTGTGTATTTTACAGAATTTCATCAGATTCCAAGATTCCAGATATCAGTTCTGCATGAACAAAGTAACAAGGCATATAGATCTTTATAAGGTACAAACTGCTTATTTGGAATGAACTATACTGATCAATCAATGTCAAGAAGTCCCTAGGGAAGGACATTCTTCAAAATTTCAATTCAAAGTATCAATGAAAGTATAAGCTTAACACACACACACACACACACACACAGTGACATATAGAATGAAATCACAGTGGAACTCAATCCAAAACATTCTAACTTCAGTAACAGCAGTATTAAGCAAGACAGGACCCTGAAGGCAGAATCCTATCCTTTCCTTAGAATCTGTATCTCTGAGTTTAAAGTTTAGGGAGATGTATTAAACTATTTCTTAAGATATCTTTATAGAGGAAAGGAATTTAATTTGCCTTTGTGGATTTTGTTATCATACCATAATTTTCTTATCACATAGAGGAAAAGAAGCATTGTTTATAAAAAATGCTTTTGTCCAATACTGTAGTAAAATTTCCAGGACAACTACTACTGAAAAAAGGTTATACTATACTATACATTGACTTAATACAATGATCTATGATTCGCAGATCACTCACAGCATGAAATAAAGGGCTATAATATATAGAACTTAAAAAATAATAAACTGGACCACCAATAGGGTAACTGAATGTTCAAGTCTAAAGTGAAAAATTATGATCAACTATGATTTGATTTCAAGGATAAACAAGAACTACTTAGTGGCACAGTGAAATGATTGTGATTAGAGGAGGCTATAGATGACTTTGCAAAATATTTTAAGATCTGTGTTAATGTTAATGGATATAACATCTATTTCTGTAGGCCATGGTAGCACAGGGGAGCATAATGAAAGTAGAAGATAAAAACAAACAAAACATTGCAAAACTTACCCACCCTCACCAGTTAGTATAATAGTAAAAGCCTTTTATGAAGGAACTCAGCATGATGAATTTAAAAAAAAGGGGGACTACTTGGGATTGCCTGGTCCCTAATGGGTCATATTACCCCATGGTACTATCTGTTACCATAGTCACTCCAAGTAAGCTGGGTACTTACAACCTCTCCACAGCAGACAGACTCTTCTAGTATCCTGCCAAGTTTGTGCCAACATAGTTGCTCTGTGGAGCCACTGTGGCTGATTTCATAAAGCCCAAGTGGTAGATTGCTGCAGCAAGGCACCTCATTTATCATGTTCCCTTTATCCTTCCTTACTGACTCAGCATAGTTATGTGACTTGCTTTGACCATTGACAAAAACTACAAATATGAAACCTCAGACTTTAAGAGAGTCCACATACTGAAAATCAAGACATGGAATCAACCTAAATGCAGTGGTGAAAAACTAAATATAGAAATTATTATTATATAGTATATATGTACTACTACATAGTATATATACATAGATAGTTATGGTATATATAATATATATAGTATGTATGGAGTACTAGTCACATAGATAAGAAGATTAAATTGTGCATTTTGAATTACATGGATGAAACTAAGTTATGTTTATGAAAATAAGCCAGATATTTCCCAGATAGCTTCACTTATATGTGAAATATAAATAACCAAAGCAAACAAACTGAAAAACCACAGACTAATTTTCAAACATATAGTGGTCACCAAAAAGTATGAGGACACAGGGAAGATGATTGTAGGCGGGGGAAGAGAGAATGAATTTAACAGTAGAAACAGAATTAGAATCTAGGCAAAGGGTGCAGTGATGCTTATTCTCACATTGACGTTTGAAGTTATACTCCTGAAAGTTATGTGATAGTACATGCCTATAATAAATTAATTAAATTTTATTTTATTTATTTATTTATTTTGGTTTTTGGGTCACACCCGGCAGTGCTCAGGGGTTACTCCTGGCTCCATGCTCAGAAATTGCTCCTGGCAGGCACAGGGGACCATATGGGGCATTGGGATTCGAACCGATGACCTTTTGCATGAAAGGCAAACGCCTTACCTCCATGCTATCTCCCGGACCCTTAAATTTTATTTTTAAAAGTATAAATAACAACAATAGGCTTGTAGATTGAATTTTATCTTCCCTCTTGCAGTTCTTCCAAGTCTTCCACTAACATAGCAACTACTCCTGTCTGGCATCCTGAAAAACTAAGAGACCAGAAAAGTGGAGAGACCAGAGAGATTATCCCAACTGGACTCCTTTCTTTCTTTTTTTTTTTTTTTTTTTTTTTTTTTGGTTTTTGGACCACACCCAGTGACGCTCAGGGGTTACTCCTGGCTATGTGCTCAGAAGTTGCTCCTGGATTGGGGGGCCATATGGGAAACCGGGGGATCGAACTGCGGTCCATCCTAGGCAAGCGCAGGCAAGGCAGACACCTTACCTCCAGTGCCACCCCCCGACCCCTGGACTCCTTTCTTTATATTAAGTAGCTCCAACAGATCAGGTAGTCATTGCCAATCAAAACCAAAAGGATTCTTTAGCTAAGTCCAGTTCAATTTGCCAACTTCCAGAATCATAAGCTCAATAATTGTTTCATATATGTGTGTGTGAATGTGTATAGCACTAAATCCCCAATTTTATTTTAATGTGACTAAAACAATTTACATGACTTTTTACAAAGACATGAGAAAAAATAAAACTGTTCATTAGATTTCTGTTAAAAAAAACATACAGATAGTAAAATTATAGACTTTACACAATTTTAAAGAATTGTAAGAATCTAGAATTGGGCTATTCATTTTCTTGATATAGTTGGAGGAAGGCATTGCAAAGGACAGGTTTTCAAAATGTCTCTCTTACCATTGAACCATGCTATCAACTCCCACCTACATTGAATCTTGCTGAAAACTACAAACAGTGTACATGATGGAAAAGTGTGTAAAATAATGAAAAAGTTCAGAATCAGATACGGGGTGAGCACTGGACTCTCGATTTTATCCTTTGTAAATGAAAGAGATAATGCACTTATCTCCCAGACCTGATGTTATAAAGTTTAAATAAGGCATGTGCAATGTTTGGTGTAGTGACACATATAAGCGATGAAAAGTATTACCTTGTCTTATCAACCACAAGGTGAAGAGTCAATAAAAGAAAGTAGATTGCTTTTATTGAATACTCATCATGTAAAAGACATTATGTTAAATTCCCCAGGTGTATTATCCCATTTAATCCCCATAATACCATTGTGAGGTTGTTCTATTCCTGTTATATAAATAAGAGAAAAAAGGAACAGTTTGGTTAAGTGAAAGTCTTGGGATCACATTGTTGAAAGTAGCAAATTCTTACCCCAACCCTACTAACGCTGCCTATGCCCCTTCACATCACATCTCTGCCTAGTAATCACAAAGCAATTGCAGAAGATTTTCCAAAATGTATCCTCAAACTACTTTCTCCTTTTACACAGATTTCCATTAATATAAGTATACAGGAACTCTACTTGTAAGACTAATTCCATTCATTTTTACCCTGGTCACCCATTGAAATTCTATCTATGATTCTTGAATCATAGCAGCTTGAATTCATTTCAATTATAGGACACAGAAAAGGAACCTGTCCCTGTGTTAGCTAAATATGAACCTAAAAGATCTCAGCTGCCAACCAGAATTTTGGGTACCAGTTTGATTACAGTGATGAGGATACGAGTATATGTATTTCCAGAAACCAAATGTCAATCTTAGCCTGACATACCAAACTCTCCTGCAACTGGCATAAATGATATCAGTGGGAGAATTCAAGCTTCTCGGAACTCTAATTGGCAGGTGTACCTGTCTTTGATGAATAAATAAATAATTGCTTCATAAACTGAAGTTGTTTTATCCATAAATCTTTTTCAAAAATAGCATCCATTGAGAAATAACAAAATGTTTATCAAGTATTTAGTATGTGCCAGGTGATATATATTCAAACCTCATCAAGTCTGTGAAGCTAGTATAACTATCTTTACAATCAGGGAAACCAAGACAGAGAGCACAAATTGATTTGTCGTTGTCCCAGAGTAATCAAATTATCACAGAGGATTTTCAAGGATGAATCTTTTATTCCTATTGTTAACCTCACTATTCTCCACTGCACAGAAAAAAAAGTTGTTACCTAATTACAGTCTGTAAAACTGGCTAAAGAATAAGCAAACTGATATTATTCTCTTATACTTACCCTGTTGTGCCTAGAAATTACCTTGGAGGTGTTCAAGTACATTAGGAGCATGACATGGGAACTTGCATTTTTCAATAGCACAAGCAATTATTTTGGTGCAATCAAGTTTATTGTAACTATGGGAACTTTGCCTCTAAAAACAACATTATCAATAAACTGAATCTACTGAAGACTTGACTTTTACAACATAGATTTAAAAACATCTAGAGACTTCCAAGTCTAAAGTTGTTCCCTTGAGTTAATAAGGGCAGAATGTGACAAGGAGAGATGGCTATAGATTTCTCCCTATTCACCATCAGCCCAGCCAGGAAGACAGCACTTTTTCAGGGCTAGCTGCCCCAAGACTGTACTTGAATACGAAGAGAAAGAAAGAACACCCCTGACTCTTCTCTTTGAGACATGAAAGTAAAGCCTGCCAGGAGAATGCTGATGGTGATGTATGAGGTCTCTCCTACATTGCAGAGATCAAGATTGGGAAAGCTTTTTAAATTCTTTTCCCCCAAATAAAGCAGAAAGCAAAAACCGGTGCCACTTGTCTCCCAGAACCCATTGTCTATAGGTCAATTTGAGAGTTGGCCACAGTGCCAAGTGGACAGTATTTTGAGAACATAATAGTCCTCCTAACTTACAAAGAAGCTGATTAGAGTGATGAGGAGTGGAAAATTGCTTTGCTTCTGTGAGATTTAGGGTAAAGTGACATAATTCTACACATGATGGTGATTCTCTATTAGAGAAAGATAGAAGTGACCCTGTCTTTAAAGTGATAACAAAGAACACTCATGTCCCTCCCTTTCTATGTTGTCCCACATTAATGTTATATTGAATGGCAGATGACAAGGAGCTGTCAATATTAAGTGGTGAACTCAAGCAATGCCTTTTACAAGCTCTCATCTCCTGGATCATCAAACTGATCATTTTATCTGGCTGGCTGATAACTAAGCTCTTTTTCCAGATTTGAAAACCAGATCAGAATGATGACATAAATAAAAAGGCCCCAGGAAGATGGCTAACTAGCAAAATTGTAAAGCCACTTTTCCCCAATACTATTCTTTGATTGAAATCACACAATCTCACACCAAAGAACTCCTCAGAATAACCAGATAGCAGGGAATTTAAAAGACCAAGATCTTCAGCTCATATCTTCTGTTTTGTCTAGATTCTGGTGGATTTTTAGGTATTTGCTCTCTCCAACTTAAATACTTTGCAAAGACAGTGTCTAAAAGAAAAAGAGAGGGGGTAAGGAAAAAGTGTCTTCCATAGAGACAAGCAGGGAAGGGGGTGGGAGTAGAGTGGGAGTGAAAAAAAAAACATTGGTTGTGGGAAATGTACACTGATGAAGGGATGGGTGTTAGAAATAATATTACTGAAAATTAATCGTGATAGCTTTGTATGTAATTGCATCTTACAGTGATTCAATCAGAGAATATATCAAAAGCAAAAAAAAAACTTTCGCAAAGATCTATCATGCAATAGCCATTAATTGTTGCTATTACAATTTAAATGATTTTAAATTATATTTAATTTAGAGTCATGTCCTCAGTAACAATAGTCCTCAGTAGGCACCATCAGGGTGAAAGTCTTCCTCTGAAATGAATTTGCTTTAAAACTATCACCAATATTAGGGAAGCAACTGTTTCATGTTTTCAGTAAGATTCATTGAACATAGATTATTTTGAATCAAAAATCTACTCCAAAATAAAATTGCTATGGTCAAAGAGTAACTGCATTTTGATTAATGAAGCAGAAAAGAAATCTGAGAAGTGCTACTGTAATTTAAAGGAAGCGAATGAAGAGATGAAATAGAAAGCTTTGTTGAGAGACCTACACAGAAAAGTAGAATGACAGTTCATTTCACACACAGAGACACACACAAAGCTTATATACCAAAGTTCTTGATGAATTCAGAGACAGCTGTCAATCCTCATTGATCTCAAAATATGAAACTTTCTCTTATAAAAACATTTGGTGACAAAAATCAGAAGATATAAAACCATTATTGGATAAGTGAAGAGATCCAAGAATTTGAAAGAGGAGAACCAACTTTAAAAAATTGAGGGAAAATAGTTTCTACTGACAAAGGTTGGCATGATACAGTACACATTTTGGTTATACACATTTATATTGTCAATAAAACAAAAGTAAATGGAACAATAAAAATATTTTAAATCACTGCTAATTTAAATAAAATGAATAAAGAGAGTGAATAAATAGCATGAAAGACAAAAATACTATGGAAATAATTTAAAGCTTTGGTTCATTTGCATAATGAAAAACAAAAATGTAAATGTCAAGGAAATATATGAGAAGCCAGCAAGATGAATTCAATAGCTTTGTGTCTTTTTCTCCTGAATCTGATGCTAGGAAAGACAGAAAACTAGAAATAACTTTATTTCTGTTAAAAGGCATATGAATATGTACCCAACACTATTAGAACCATTCTAATATATAGTGGTGAAAAGAGTAAAAGACCCATTTGAGGGGATCTTCCAAAATATAGAGAAATAAGACATAGATGAATAATGAGGCATAAATATAAAAATATTAGAGGACCACTCCTTCTCATCCCCCCCCCCAAATGTGAACTATTGTTTGATACTGAACTCAGCTCCAGAAGGCTACCTAGTGCAAGAACTCTACCCGAGCCTTTTCTGCCGCAAATTGTTTCTCAATCTCAGTAAGACCAGGGTGTATGATGAAAATGTGCTCTGAATTTCACCCCCCACAAGAAAATTTCAAAAGACAATGGGGAAGCCTATATTTCCTTAATAAGTTTAAGACCTATATATTATTACCTCTTAACCTGTTTATCCCCAAATGTAAGGTAGTCTCCTGAATCAGTTTATTCCCTTAAATTTTTTAAACTTATTTTGATTTATTTTTTTCCTTTATACATGTGAATATATGTATATATACATATATATTGTCTCATTTCTGTTTTCTCTTCTTCCTTAACTCCACCTGTTTTGGTTCTGCCTGATACAAAAATCTACAAGAAAAAGTCTTGCCAAGAATTAACAGTTCAGGTCAAAACAAGGAAACAGAGATGATGGAGACTGACACTCTCACCTCTAAAAACACCAGCAATATAATATACCACCATTTCTTCTTGCAATAGCATACTAAAAAGGGGGAAATTTAAGTATCAAAACAAGTTCTTATCTGCTATAGATAGAAACTCATATACTTTACAATACAGGGGCATCTTCCACCTTGAATATATGTCATGTGTTCCTAATTTAGATTCCATGTGATTAGACAGTGACCGTCCAACCCTGAACCCCAGATCTCAGACATAGAACTGACATAGTTCTCTGCAACAACTCCAGAAACCAAACTCCCTCTGGGACATTCTTAATACTGCTCTGACACCAATAAGCACCACTTTTGATATGACATCCTCATAATGAGGAAATGGCAACAACTTGGTCTAAGAGCAGGTTGTCTAACCTCACCTCCTAACAATAAGATGAATGCAGAAGACGTGTCATTCTTTGATTGGTACAAAAGCTAACTTCAATATCTACAGAAGACTGACTAGGCAGAATAAAAAGAGACCCTAGTCTAGGCCTTGGCCTATGATCTGTACAACAACCAAGATCTCTAACTCCAGAAGTCTGACTGAAACAATTGCAACTGAGCAGATCTTCTGGAAACATAAGGAAAGACTATTCTATGCTTCATCCTAGGATCAGGGAAAAAACCAAGACCACCAACTACAGAAGACTGATTAAAACAACAATGATGAAATAGAACTCCTAGAGCCATAAAAAAAGACTCCACCGTGGGCTTCATCCTTTGACCTGTGTAAATACCAAAATCTTTAGCTACAGAGGCAGGATTTTATCATCCACAATGGAGCTGAAAGTTTCCAGACACCACCAAAGGACCAAGGGGAGAGTAAAAGGACATGTTGGAGTCTGTACTTATTCCCATGACTGTATACTTCAAGGGAGGAGAAACCCTGTATCTCTTAGGCCAAAGAAATTCTCTTTCTAATTTCCCCAATATTTACTGTGCTATGCAAGAAAAAAAAAAGCGAGAAGTACAAATTAACTTTTTTTTTGGTTTTGTTATTGTTGTTATTTGTTGCTTGTTTTTTTTTCCATGAGTTTCTTTTTTTGTATGCTTTGCTTTGTTTATCATTTCAGGACCATGGTTATTGTGTGGTTGATGTCTTTATTGCTATGGTGCTTTTTGAGCTTTTTGTTTGATTTTTTTTTTAATTTTTTTAGTGTTGTTGTTATATTTCTTCCATTTTCCGTTTCTTCTCTTAAATTGATATTTATAGCCTCTTGAAGAACTCCTCCCATTTTTTGCTTGTTTGATTTTTTCCCCAATTTATTTTATTTTTTCTTTCCTTCAAACAGAGCCACATAATTTGAACCATCTTGTTCCACCTCACAAATTGAGGGGGAAATAATGGAGGGTACCAAGACCAGGCAGTCAAATGAACATTAAGTAGAAATTTAAAAAATGATCAAATTTAAACACCAAATCCAAAGCCAACGACAACAGAATAAACACCCAATCTACAGCATGCTAGACACAGAGGGAACCACTTATACTAGCAACCAGGGGGGTAAAAGAGGGGGATATGAGATGCATGCTGGAAACAGGGGTGGAGGAAGGACAACATTAGTGGTGGAAATGCCCCTGATTCAATGTCACTATGTATCTAAAAAATTACTGTGAAAGATTTGTAATCCACTTTGGTCAGTATTAAAAAGAAAAAAAGAAAAATATTAGAGGACCAGTTCAGAAGGCTTAATACTGGCATAATGGTAAATAATGTTGAGAGAACAAATAAAAATAGTCAACAAAAAATAGATCTCAGATTTTCTCAAAGGCAAGGGGTGTTTGTATGTAAACTAATATTACAAAATGAGAACTTAATGCTATAAAGAACAGACCAGTATTGAAACTCTTCATAAGAAAGCTTTAGAATGTTGTTGAAAGGAAAAAATATGTATTTTTTTAAGTGGGATTGAGGATAAGCAAAACCAATCCTGTTCAAGGATTGAGATCTTGGGACAATAGCTTTGTAGTTCTGTAGTACATCTGGAGAGTATGAAACACAATTTAGAAATGGCTAAAAGATCCCAAGAAAGGAAATGAAATGGATAGTAAATCCAATTTGTTGAACGCATTTATAGTGGTATCTAGCATTTCCTTCTCATATACATTTAATTCTTCTTTGGGTATCATGGTAATGTTGAATTTTCTGGTGGTTAGGGTATGCTAATGTGTCAATGTGACTTACTCTGTTGAATACTGGGATCTTTTAAGAGAGACTACTTGATTCACCATATTCCCCATTCCCAAGGCTATTTTTTCTCTGATTTTTCACATCAGCTTAGATTCTATTCTATAGAGATGGCACATCAGGGATCCAAAAAGAGTTCAGTGGTGGAATGCATACTTAGTCTTAGGGCTCTGATTTTGATTCCTGACATGACCCCCTTATGCTAAGTGCAATCCTATTGGTATTGTTTTGTGTGTTATCCCCAGTACCACACAAAAGTATGTGATTTCTGGCACCTCACAACTGATTTTTCTGATTTTTTTTAAACAAACGGTTGTGGTTAAAAAATGTTTAACCACAACAACCAAAATTTGTAAGTACTCCAACCAAATGGGCAAGCTTCTTAACTAGTCTAGGTTTGATATCTGCCATTATCACCAACATATACACACTATAGAAGCAGATATCTACCTGCCCAACTAAATGTATTAAGTAAGAAACAAGCCTTCAGCATCAGAGTTTTCCCAACTTTTGATATTATTAATTCACCCTGCCTGATTAAACAAAAATGAACATAGTTTTAGAAAACCAGTATAGAATTTTGAGCGAGTTAGGCTAAATTCATAGAAAATTAAGCAAATGAATAAGTAATTTTTGACTCTAGGGGAAAATTAGCTCAAGAAAGGAAAGGTAATTGTAATATGCTATATGCTTGACTATAAGGTATTTTATAATCATAACCAAGCTTATATTCCAGCACTGACAAATTGGTATAATTAAAATATTACTGATCCCCCTGATTTAATGTTAATATGTACCTAAAATACTACTGTGAAAGATATGTAAGCCAATACAGTCAAAATAAAAATTATTAAAAAAAAAAGAAAAGAATCATAAAACATTGGAGTGTTTAAGATAAAAAACATTACTGATTGTTGGGATTCTACTGCCCTGAGTATCAATTATCCTAAGAATTCTTTGACCTACTCATAATTGAGTGTTAGTAACTACAAGAGATTTTCAGGATCCTGTGGCAACATAAGATGAGAATCTGAGTGGTGAGAATTTCATTAAGTATTTTAAATAATGATCCTGGGCAAAAATACAAAAATGATCACATCATTAAATTGGGAAAATAAGGTATATGAAAGGGGAGTGGCAAAATAGCTTCTATAATAGAAATGCAACAGATGAAATCAACAACTAAAGGTTCAATATAGAAAGAAAATAAGAGAAATATTAATGATATCAAGAATGGTCCTGAAATAATGGAGATAGTAGCTGAAAAACATAGAATTAGATGCTTCTAGAAAATAGAAATTTGTAAATAAAAAGGGGGGAACAGAGTGACAGTATAGTACAGTGGGTAAGGCACTTGCCTTGCATACTGCCAGTCTGGTTTTGACCCCATTCACCACCTAATGGTTGCCAAGAACCCTCACTTCCAGCTCTCTCTGAGCTCAGAGCTCTGAGTAAGTCCTGAGTATTTCTGGGCATGATACAACAAAACAAAAAGAAAAGAAAATTGCAGGAAGAGGAGTTGGTTGGTAGGGAAAGGTATATTCTTCACAGGGAATCCTGTTGGCTTATTCTACTCTGTAAACAATGTAAATTTAAAAAAAATCAAAACAAAACAAAACAGACAGAGGGGCCAGAGAAGTGGCGCTAAAGGTAAGGTGTCTGCCTTGCAACTGCTAGCCTAGGAGGAACCACAGTTTGATTCCCCGGTGTCCCATATGGTCCCCCCCAAGCCAGCAGAGATTTCTGAGTGCATAGTCAGAAGTATCCCCTGAGCGTCAGGTGGTTGTGGCCCCCCCCAAAAAAAAAAACAAACAGAATTCAGAACCACATTTGAGAGAAAGTCGTACAGTTAAAATTAATAGAAAAGCATTTCCCCAAGAAAGCAACACTTTACATTGAAATGAACTGACTATTGGTAATAGGACTATTATTGAAAGAACTAACCAAGGCATAATTAGGAGAAATGCAAATCCAAGAATAAAAAAGAAAACTTTCATCTTAAATACTAGAGAAATAGAGAGAGATATAACCATCTACCATACAAGAGAAAACTTGTATCAGGGTAATAATTTTATTCAAAATTTCTGCCATTATTTCTGGGAAGAAGAAGAACAAGAAGAAAAGAAGAAGATAAGAAGGAGGAG
>PVKC010026942.1:0-15941 GCA_004027635.1 Crocidura indochinensis
AGGAAGGAAGGAAGGAAGGAAGGAAGGAAGGAAGGAAGGAAGGAAGGAAGGAAGAAAGGAAGGAAGGAAGGGAGAAAATACAAATTTGGAGGCCAGAGTGGTGGCACAGCAATAAGGTATTTGCCTTGCTTGTGTCTCACCTAAGATGGGCAGCTGTTTGATCCCTCCATGTCCCATATGATCCCCCAAGGCCAGGAGCAATTTCTGAGTGCATAGCCAGGAGTAGCCCCTGGGCATCAACAGGGTGTGCCCCCCCCCAACAACAAAAAATACAAATTTATCACAGTAATATATGCAGTTAATCAACCAAAACTTTGTCTTAAAGTATGCAGTTATGAATTTGCTAGTACTGCTATAACAAAATGCTACCAGCTGGTATTTAAAGAAAATAGATCTTTTTAGCAGTTCTGGTGTTCAAAAATCCAAAATCAAGGGGTTAGCACATGTAATTTTTGTGAAGACTTTTTTCTCTATTCAACAGAGGCTCCCTTTTCGTTTTTCTTATGTGCAATCCTCTCTGTTGTATTTTGTGTGTCCTAATCTTACCAGGATGTCAGTCATATGAAATTAAGGTCTAGTTGGTGATGTCATATATTTTAACCTACTCAATTATTTAAAGGTTCTATCTCTAAACTTATAGTCTGAGGTAGTAGATTTAAGGCTTCCATATAGGATTTGTGAGGCCAGAGATGAGCACAAGTCAGCGACAGCATAAATTTTCTTAGAGTTAATCTTAGAATGGTGATCTATAAATATATAATTTTTCTAAATATTTCTCTCTAAAGAAATATTTAACAAGTTAATATTTCCAGCCAGTCAATAAACTGATTCAGATTATGCATCATTTCCTGAAAGCCCCATTTTGCTTCTTGACAAAGTAGATATTTTGGGGTAAACAAGAGAGTTCAGAGGGCTTGAGAATATATCTTGACAAGTGGATGGACCTCGAGTATCTCCCCAATACTTAATGGACACTTGAAAATTACTAGGGTAGCCCTGTGGGTTTCTGACACTGCTGGTTGTGGGCTCTACAGGTCTTCATTATCTCCCATGAGGCTCTCAACCTCCTCACCTTTCTAAATTTATGTCACACTAGTTTGTCCCTTGATCGCACAATTAGGTATGTTAGGCCACTGTGGCAATTTTATTCTTCATTTGTATACAAATTTATTCCCAATATTTCTGCCATTCCTATTGATCTTCAGAATTTTAAATATTATCTCCTCATTAGAAGTTTCTTGCCAATTTCTTTGTTCTATTTTTTCTTTAATGTACTTATCATTAATATCTTAATATCTTTCTAGCAAATTATGTCTTTCCTATAAGTCTATACTATATTTATGTGACTTCATTGACCACTGCAGCTCTTTCATAAATATATCCAATAAAATGAGTGAAAGAATGTTGAAGTTCAGGTTTGATTTATCTTTAGTCACGTTTTTACAATGAGATCAGTATAGTTTAGAGACAAAGGGAAACATTCCTAGAGGCAGATAACATACTACTGGGATTGACTATTCTACCTGCCAAAAGTCAGTCTTAAACAACAGTCATGCCACTGAAATTCTGAATGCTCAGTGAAATTGAAAATGATAATTTTCATAAAGGGGTGATGAGGCTGTCTGGGTAAAATTATTAACAGCATGGTGATATTTTGTACTTTCAAATTAAGTTCTGTTTCCTATGATTGATCAGGTCTGCTTTGGAAAAAAATTAAATTATCAAAAACAATAAATGTTAGATGATGCCCTGATTCAAATGATTTATTTTTCATGTTCTCATTTATTTATTTTATTACATAGAAATCCTCTTTCAAACTGTAAGGCTCAGTAGTCCAGATGCTGCTCCGACACGGAGAAATGAAGAGACAGTCACTCAGGCAAAAGTTCAAGTGGGTTCTTTACATGGCTTTCTTTGTTCAACCTTATATACCATAAGAAGGGGAGGGGGAAGTGGGGGGTAGGGATGACTTCCGCTAAGGTAATACGAGTTCCTCTTTAGGACAAAAATGGTTAGATACAAAAAGGCAGGAATAAGTGTGGGGGGTGTAACTAGTTATTGATTTCCATTTTCACAAACTAGTTTAAAAAATCATCACAACTTTGTGGTTTCATTTTGTTTCAAATTATGAAAAATGTGAAAAATATTTTATTTGTTATATGTTATTTAATTTGGAGAAATTTCTCATGCACAAGTCTGGGCATCTGGGTCCAAGCAGGAGGCAATTCATGAGGAACCATGTGATACTAGGAATCAAAATAGGCTTGACCACAGGCAAAGCATATGACTAAACTCCTGTGCTATCTTTCTGATCCCAATTTGATATTCTTTTATTTATTATTTTTCATCTTTTTTAATCTGTATTTTATATATCTAAATTTTATTACATATATATTTATATATACTTTCAAATCTTTCAAATAAAATTGTACACATTGGAAGTGATCTTTGAATTTATTTTATACAACCTCTAATCTTGAAACTGTGATTGGGAGGGGATGACGAGATTGTACAACGGATAAAATAACTTGCCTTGAGCTTGGCCAACCTGTGTTCAATTCGGGCATCCTATATGGCTTCCTGAATACCATCAAGAGTAAATCCTGAGTGCAAGGAAAATCCCAGAGCAAGGAATAACCATGAGCATCACCATATCTGGCCTAAAAACAAACATAAAATAGTGTTATTGGTGAAATACACAATGAGATTTGCTCAAGATAACACTTAGCTGTGTAGAGACCAGGAGGATTAGAGACCAGGAAGTTTTGAATTTCTGCCTACTATATGCATTTTGACAGTTCTTCAGTAAAAAAACAAGTACAAATAAATAAAATAAAACAAATGAAAAAACCCTGAAGGTTTATCAATGAAAAAGATGATGAAAAATAGCCACAAGTTTGCATATTTTGAAAATTTTTTTTTTGCCTAACATTTAGTTTTTTATTTTACTATTATCTATTTTCTTTTTTCTTTTTTTTTTTTTTTAACTAAGGGCAGTTGTAATTCTTAGCAATGCAGGACTGTGATCTCCTGCTGAGAAGATTCTGTCTTGTGCTTTACTGGTCTCCTGGTAGCAATGAGATGAACTAAATAGCCTTTTGAGAAGATTCCTTGTGATTTAAATTGACTTGCATTGGTGAGATCACATTTGAATTTATGACCTCACAAACTGCCAATGTCTATTTTGAAAGCACACCACTTTTACATGATCCACCCTTTCCCACTCACAATGCCTACAAAACAGTCACTCTTCCAACGCTTTTATATTTCCTGAGACGAGTTTTCTTCCTCTTGGTTTTTCCTGAATGAGGAAGTGCTTATAATCTCACCTCTTAAATTATGTTTTAATGCCTTTACAAAGCACAGTAAAGGAACGGATAGAGTCAGCACTAATTTCATAAACTATCTGTAAGGGAATTAATTGTACCCTGAACTTATCTTTCTTTTAGGAAGAAGTTGTAAAGGAATCTCATAAATTTTGAAGGAGGAATAAATTCTTTCTCAAAAAGGGTGAAAACTGTACTAAAAAATATTTAAAATAGCACAAATTCAAGTTGACTAGAATTCCTTATGGAAAGAAATCATGTCAAAGGATAGTAAATATCATTCCAAAGGGGGGGAAAGCATAGTTCTAGAAATGAAATTGATTGAAATGTTACATTTAAATATATACTGGGAAGAGCATTCTAATTTATGATGCACAAAAACTATATATGTCAAGGAACAATATTTTGGATTGAGTTTACTATGTGTTTTCAAATTTCATGCTCAAAGAGAAAAGAAAGTAATTGTCTTTTCTGAACAAGTTAATATATCCTGAAAAAAAAAGCAGTTAAATTAGAATATTATCAGCAAACTAAGATTACCTTACTGGAGACATTATGAAATAAAAAGTTTTTCATAATATTTGTAGCCTGAAATATTTAATTATGCCAAATCTAGAAAGGGCACTATTTCTCCATTTTCCAAGAGCTTCCTTTATGATTTTCTCTTGTCTCCGTATGCTATATCTTCTACAAATTAAAATACAAAATAGAGTGTCTTTATCCAAGAAAAGTAGTTTTGAGAGTGGGTTTGGGTCTTATTCCTGGCTTTCTGTTCAGTTATCACTCTTTATGGGGCTCAGTTAACCACAAATGACAAATGCCCAATGGCTATATTATCTTAGTACTCAAGCCCTGAAGAGGTCATTTTTATACCACCATTGCCAAAAATTATACTAAAATAACACCCGACTCACCATCTTAACCTGAAAATTTTAGGATTAGGACCTTTTATTATTTTTATTATATTATTTATATATAATATATTACTATATATTTTTATTATATTTTATTATTATTGTCCCTCTCCTGCCTTTTGTAAATAATTAAATTCAATTAAATCTCATAACATTTTAATGACCTGTTTATTGTTATAATACAGAAGTTAAGAGCATTATTTGAAATCATGAATCTGCTGTGAATCCTAACTCTGTTACTAGAATTTTGGGGCCAAAGCAATAGGACAGTGCAGAGCGTTTTCCTTGCATGTGGCCTACCCTGGACAGACCTGAGTTTGATCCCTGGCATTCAATATGGTCTCACCAGCTTGCCAGAAATGATTTCTGAGCACAGAGCCAGGAGTAGGCCTTGAGCACTGCCAGATGTGGCACAAAAACCAAAAACAGAAAAAGAATTTTGATTCATGCTTCTTCATCAATTTTCCTGTAAGAGGGATATAATATTAACTCTCATTATTAAAAGACTGTAGAAAAATTAAAACAATTAATGCATGAAAAGTAGAGAAAAATAATAAACAGTGAGATAAATAATAAAGTTTACTGAGATCGTTGTTTATAAATGTCAGCATTCACTTACTAATAATTAGATTTAGAATTGAGTTCTTTTGAATTTCAGCTATCTTACATTTTTAATGTGGTAGTTCCTAAGTTTGTTATTGAGGTTTTTTTTTTCAAAACTTAACACTAATAATTCTAAAACTGTATAACTAGTATATAGTTTGAAAGAAAGGATATGTTACATAAACTACTTAAATATCTCTAATGACCTAAAATAGTGGGAAGTAAACCAGAGAATTTAGAAAAAGGTGCATTCTCTACTGTTGCTAGCCTTGCCTTTTTATCAAAGACAAAAGTCACACATGGTATAGGGTTACCTATGTTGAATACACTGTAAAAAGAAAAAAGTTGACTTATTCTTTTATATTAGTCAGAAAGTGAATAATACATAATTTCATAAAGTTTTCACCGGGGCTCAAGAATTCTTATATTAGACATACGTGTAAATACCTTTGGCTCCATAGTCAATGTGTAAAATCTAATACAGATTATTCATTTACCTCTTTCCTTACACCAAAAACTTCTAATTTGATTTAAAGTAATATAATGTAAAGAGAGAGAAAAGGGGAACCGTGAGCATCTCTTAGCAGACTTGGTAGACAGAAATACAGGAGACAAGTTATGTAACCTTCAGCAAGTTTTTGGCTAAATTTGTCACATCTGGTAGCCTCTAATTTGCATGTTCTTTCTTTAGGTCTTAAAAGTCTGTCCAATTTTGTCTGGTTTGGGACATCATCCTTAGAGAAGAATTTCCTAACAATTTCAAAATAATTCTTTTGAAATTTTGACAATTTCCACCAATCCATTTTGATGAATGTGAGTTACATTTTCACACTTACCTTCCTTAAAAAAATATTTATTTTTTTTATAAAAGATCTTCATGTGGATTTAGACTGAGCAAACTAAAGGTCTTCTTCTATTCCATTGATCCAAGGTTTGAAAACACTTAGGAATGTGGTAAACTATGACTGTGGGTTGGCACACATAAAAATGTTTTATAAAAAAAAATGTTTTACAGTTCAAAGTAGAAATTTTCAGAATTTATAATGACAGAAGTCTCAGTGAAATAGTTTTGGCAACATTACTATTTTATAATACTTAATGGGTATGATTATATTTTTAGTTAATATTAATTATTTTCATGTCCTACAATTAATAAATATATTGATTTTATTTCCTCAATTTATTCAACTAAAATATTCATTGTAGAATTAGAAAATATCTCATAGATTAGAAAGTATAATATTCTGCTTGAGTTTTGGGCGTTGTTCCTGTGAAATGTAAAACTAATTTGGATGTATTGTCGATACTAATATTACTAATTTTATTCTGATTTTTGTGGTGTGGTTGGTGAGTATGCAAATGTCAATCAGGAAATCTAAAGTTCCCTCCCAAGTGATTTTCTGCCAATCTGGCATGAGGTTGCATTATGATTGGGTCCTGTATTGATACTGGTTCCTACAGGCTGTTGTGGGTATGGAGGCCACATTAGTGACACTTACCTCAAATTCTAAGCATGCATCTTAACCCATCTACTATCCATCCTGTAAATATATTCTTAAATACGACTTGTCCATCTTAGTAAGTTTGTATAAACTAAGTAGGACATATACAAAAGTGTCCCGCAGAAACAAAGCACGTTTGTTGATAGATTCCACATACAACTTTCAAAATCCACACAGCTCATCTCAATTAGTTCACTGTTTTTGTTTTATTCTTCATGCTTTCTTCCAAATGCCTCCATGGGACTTCAAGCTGCCTGTGAGATCACTGTATACTACAAATCTATTCCAGAGTCCCCGGATAGTTCACCATATTCCGGATGTCCTGGGTTGTATGTCTATGAATAAAATTAACCTGTCTGAGTCCGATTCCCTTCATGAACCATTCATTCTGCTAAAATAGCTATGGGTGACACGTTACTTTCATAAATAACATGCATTTTTATAGATATTTTAATTTAATGCCTTCCCTTTGGAGAAGAGAGTGCATTTCAGACTGTTCGTCAGTAATTGAGTTTTGAGCAGACAAGTCATTTATGATTCTTAAAATCGCATTAAATTATTGACAATTTATAATTCTTTTATCTGCTCTGAACAGAAATGGCCTAAAATAGTATAAAATATTTTCCCAAGACTACAATACTTGAGTACTCCAATCAACACATGGGCAATTAAATTATAGGGGTCATAGACGACATGGACTTTGGACTTGGTCCATGTTTCTATAAGGATTGTGCTGTTTCAGGGAGGAAAGAGTACACAGATGTGACTCTACTTTAAAGAACACAGGGCTGTCTGGCCAGCCAGTAGAGTATGCTATGTGGCTGACTTCCAGGTATACACTGGCTTATCCTACGTAAACAGTTAATCAAATTTATGCCAGGCTGTTCATAGTAAGATGCTGATTGTTTCCTCCACAGAATCTGAATTTTTACAGAAAAGAATTAAAAAGACACACACAGACATATTTCAATTCTTTTTAGAGTATCAGCTAGTAGGGTTTTAATTTTTAGAAAAAACATAACTTAAAAAGAGAAAAGGACATTAGGAATGCCAAAGTCTTGTGAAATGGCAAGGTTGAACTATCAATCGGTCACTCATTTTAAGTAGCATTGCCAAAGTGATTTTAGTGTGCTTATTAATATTTAGTGTCATATTTTCTCATTAATAGTCCTCTTTTTCTTTTTAGACAGAGTACCTTTTCCCTTTATTTAGTTTTTATTGGTTTTTTTTGTTCTGTTTTGTTTTGCTTTGGTCAGACACAGCCTGCAGAGCTCAGGGGTTAGTCCTGCCTCTGTGCTCAAAAATAGCTCCTGGAAGAATTAGGGAACCAAACGGGATATCGGGGTCTGTCCCAGGTTGACTGCATGCAAGGCAAACATCATGCTGTTGTGCTATCCTTCTAGCTCCTTCCTTTATTTTTAAGGTGATGTCTAAATTAGCAAGGGACTATAAAAATAATTCCTATTTTAGCAGAGTGATAGTTGAAGTAATTTTATATTGGTGATTAAAATAGATAGGTATAATTTTGAATTAGGAGTTCTTCAGTCTTTAATTTAAATATCATACTGCTCCTTTTTGGAAAATAATTTTTTTTTGGTTTTTGGGTCACACCCGACAGCTCTCAGGGGTTACTCCTGGCTCTACACGCAGAAATCTCATGGGAGCATATAGGGTGCTGGGATTCGAACCACCGTCCTTCTGCAGGCAAGGCAAAAGCCTTACCTTCATGCTATCTCTCCAGCCCCCCAAAATATTTTTAAATAGATGTATAGTATTGGTTTTAAAACTACACTGTTGAAAAAAATCAAAATTCAAATTTTTTATTTTTCATGTTCACTTGTCCCATATAAAGTTAACATTTCATAATTATCAAATGAGTTTTTTTTAATTTCTTCTTTTAAAGTTTTCTTCATTCTTTGTTCTTTACTTATTTTAGTCAAGGCCATAATATATTTCTTTCCAACAGTTTTCAAAGAAATATTTCTATTTTAACATGTCTTATGTTCTTATGATACAATCTATACTGTTCATCATTTGCAGATTGACTGTTTTGTAATAAATTCTCAGAGGAAAACCTATGATTATTTATATTGAAGATAAAGTTTGGGCAACAAGCAAATCTTTAATTTTCCCAACAATAATTTATGAGAGATGTGGTTTGAAAAAAAAAAAAAACAAGAGCAGAGTAGGGGAAATGGCTTAAAGAGTTGCAGTAACTGTTTCTCGTAGCCAAGATTCCATGTTCCAACCAACACTGAATTCTCCATACTAGGAGGAAGCTACATTTATGCTAGATATCTCCAAGGCACAGGTGGCTTTGATCCTAAGTGACCTCAATTACAATGGGGTATCTCTTGTGTGCCCTAAAACCTATGGATTTGCAGATCTGCATAGCACTGGATGAGAAGGAACCAGCATTGAATATCAAGACCCTCTTAATAGTATTGCTTGTAAAATATAAAGATAGAAGAAGGAGAAGGAAAATGTTTAGGATGAACAGAAAGAAAATGAGGAAGAAGGAAGAATTGTGGAATAGAAAGGAGGAAAGAAAATTAGGAAGTGGAAAAGAGTAAAAAGAGGTGAAGAATGAGAGAAGGGGGAGGGGAGAAAATAAAAAGAGACAGGATTAAAAGAATAAGAGGAAGGCAAAGGTAAAGAAAAATGATACAGAGAGGAGAGGAAGATATTGAAAAGAAGAATAAGGAGAACAAGAAGGGAAAGAATAAAGGAGAAGCAGAAGGAAAAGGGAGAAGAAAGTAGAGAAGAAGAGACAGAAATAGTAGAAAAAGAAGGAAAAGAATAAGGAAAAATAGGAGAAAATAAAGAAAAAGGAAGCAAAGAGATTAAAAAGAACAAGAGGGGGGCCAGAGTGAGGGCGCAGCAGTAGGGTGTTTGCCTTGCTCGCAGCTGACCTAGAACAGACCTTGGTTTGATCCCTTGGAATCCCATGCGGTCCCCTAAGTCAGGAGTGATTTCTGAGTGCATAGCCAGGAGTAACCAGTGAGCATCATCAGGTGTGGCCCAAAGACCAAAAAAAGGGGGAGTGGAATTTTGTCTCTATATTAATAATCAATAGTGATTGATTTAATGTAATAATTGACAGTTCCATTTGGATTGTCATTCCTTCCATTTGGAAAGAAGAAAGCACTTTACATAATCATTTTGACATAATATCTGTAAATTACAGATTATTCATGACAATTTTTGGATTGTCATTTTTTGTTGCTTTAGCTTGTATTGCATATACAATGTTTATATTATTTTTAACTCCCTCATCTTTGGCAAGAATCCATAAGCTACAGAATGGAAAATAACAGCAAAAGTCTTGAGAAGATAATTACACACTCAACCACAACATAACAATTGCTCTGAGACTTGATATAGTGAGAAGGTCATGAATCATGAGGTAAAAGACAGCTTCAGAGTTAAGAGGTTAACCACAAAAGACTGCATGTAAACCAATTAGCAATGAAAGAAACATAGAATCCACAACTGCACATCATGCATTTCATAAACACTTACCTAGTGAAGAGAAATAGAAATTGAAAAAATGAGATCATAAAGGTGCTTACTCTATGACCATATCAGAAGTTGACATTGCTCTATTTGTCAAGAAGAAAAAATAGAACTATATTTTTTAATTTTTTTTGCTATCTATTTAAACACCTTGATTACAAATATGATTGTAGTTGGGTTTCAGTCATGTAAAGAACACTCCCCTTCACCAGTGCAAACATTAAACGATATCTTCTCAATTAAAATCCCATGGGTATTTTGAGTGTTGTGATAGTACAAACAAACAACAAAATAAACAAGCAAAGAAATAAAAGTACTTCTTACATTCTTCTTTCATCTCTTTGTCTTGATTCATCTACACCTCTACCAATGTCAGGAAAGAACATGTGTTTAGCACAGCTGTTGGCTGTATGAAAAGAATGGTATTATGCGTTGTATAGAATCTCTTCTATAGGGGCTGGAGAGATAATGCAGTGAGCACAGTTCTTGCATTGCATAAAGTTGACCCCTTTCTGATACCTAGCATTTCATAGAATTCCTGAGCACTGCCAAGTGAGCTTTCTAAGCACCAAACCAGGAATAAGACCCTAGGACTGCTAGATGTGGCTCCAAATAAATACAATATTTCAGATACATATCAATTTGTGAAGTTCCAGGAACTAAACATTTGACTTTATATTTCATGTAAAATATTAAAAATTAATAAATAGTGAAGCACTGACATTATTTATAATGCAATAACACATTATCAAATCACCATGGCAACAGCTACAATGGAATTTTCCTTTCTAACTTCCTTTTTTCAGAACTTATACCAATCAAGAATATGGAATTTCTTTTCTTTTCTTTAAAATACAGATAAACTACAATTTCATTACCAATAAGTAAAAAGCATATCTTTTAATTAGCTGACATAATACATTTTTACTTTTCACTTTGTGCTTATCAAATGTATAAATTAGTTGTGCCAGAGTGATAGCACAGTGGTAGGGCATTTACTTGCCTTGCATGCGGCTGACCCAGGATGGACCTTGGTTTAATCCCCAGCATCCCATAAGCTCCCCCTAGCCAGGGCCAGAAGTAATTTCTGAATGCATAGCCAGGAGTAACCCTTGAGCATCACTGGGTGTGACCCACAAACCAATTGATTCATAAGCTATAATGTATTTTTATTCAACTCCACAATGAATTAGTTATTGAATTTTTTGAAGAGTTTTGCATAAGAAAATTATTTAGCTATAATTTTTACAAAGAAAGTGACAATAAAATAATTTTGGACCAGTCCCCAGAGGCTATCTCTAGTTCTATGACAGAAGTATTCCTTTGCAATGTTCAGAGAACACTCTACAGTGCCAGGAACACATTGGGATTGAATGCATAAAAAGCAAGTGCTTTAATACCTGTGCTACTTACTTCCAGAATTAACCTCTGTAGTTCCAGAAAATGACAATCATTAAAGAATAAAGGTATTTTTGTTTGATAAATGGTTTATATTTTAGTCATTTATGAAAAGTTAAATGCATTATTTAAAGTGTAACAGTACAATGTAGAATTATATCATAATTTAATGCTTATTTCAATTGTGGGATTATTTTATTATAATGCCATACTATAGGAACCATACCATAGAGAGGTTTTAAAATGATTAATTTCTTAAAATTAAAATTTACTACTTTAAAGAGAATATTTCTAGAGTTCTGAGATATTCTACAGAATTTTATATGGTCCTCAGAGTCTGCCATAGTGAATTCTAAGTGTAAATTCAGGAATAAGCCCTGAACTTTTCTAGATGTGGCCTAAAATAATAATAACAATTAATATAATAATAATAATGACAAAAACATCCCTAATAAAAATAAATACATTATTTTGACAAATCTTATAGTTTGAAAATTGATGTCCATGCATCCAGAGATAATAATTAAAAACAAATTTGATAAATATAAAAATGTAACAGTATAAAATAGTCTAAAAGGTTTCTAAGTATACATTTTAGGCTCAATAGAAAAATAGAAATGGAATGTATACAGGAAATAGTGCAGTGAGAATAACTTCTTAATCAATTAGTTCCCTAGTAACAGTAGTATAAAAGTACAGATTACTAATTGTCTTGAGGGCTAGGCTATATCTTACTAAATGCTTAAGAAATAGAGAAATAGTAGCCTCAATTAAATATGACTTATAAATCAAATGGAATTTTTTAATTAAATAATTTTTATTTTGATCAAAGTGAATTACAAATTTTTCATAATAATATTTTAGGCACATAGTGACATTGAGCCAGGGGCATTCCCACCACCAGCGTTGTCTTGCCTCCACCCCTGTTCTCAGCATGCATCCCATATCCCCCTTCTTTGACCCCCTGGGCTGCTAGTATAAGTGGTCCCCTCTGTGTCTAGCTTGTTGTAGATTCGGTATCGATTCTGTTGTCATTGGCTTTAGTTTGTGAAAGTGTGGGATATCACTATTAAATCCTTATTAATTTATTCTCTGAAATTCAAAATATGAGACAACAGTGAATAAATTGTTGTCTTGGCAAAAAATATAGTCCTTTGACAAAATTCATGAAAGTTTCAATTGAAAAAACATTTCTAATTATTTTCCATTATCAAAAAAAAGACAACGAAATTCAAAATTAAAATAACATAGTAATTATTAGGAATTATGGGGTCAGGGTATAATTTGGTGATACTTAATTTGGCAATGTGTCATCTATAATTTAAGGGTTAAAATAAAACTTTTGCCTAATTTCCCTAACTCATGAATGTTCTGTGAAAGAAAAATTCACAGGAGGCAAATATAAGTATAATTTTTTTTATTCCTTCCTCTTGAGAGCAGGGGAATGGTGCTTAAACAGTTGCTAATTACAATTAGGAAACTGCTGGGAAACTCAATGTTCACTTATAACATGGGTTCAAAAATTAAGTATAGCTTCTGCCTTCATATAGGTCCTATTTTTTTTACCACCTAAATATATATGAAGATGAAATGAGTAAGGTCACCTAAAAGTCTATATTCTTATCTATGTATATCAGCAGATGAAAACTCAGGATACCTGCCCTGCAGTAGGAGCTAAAAGTTGAGTCATTTTTTCCCTAAGAAGGCAGAAAAAATTAAAAATAAGAAAAAAAAACCTTAGGAGCCAGATTCAAGGAAGAAAGCTATAATAAAAATACAGGAGTCTTAAGAACGTACTGAATTTAAGACTAATAAATATGATCTAATCACGGTTCTAGAAGCTGTTCCCAACACAATCTTCCTCCTGGGGGAACAGTATGAAGGGATTCTAACCCTTCTCTTATTCAAACAAATAAGAATGATAATGTACATTTATTTACCTTTCTAGATTTCTGCTACTCAATACAGGGGCCCTTGGCTCTCACAAGTAGGAAGTATATAAAAAGGTGGCTGAGAAACTCCTGAGAAAGAACTGAATTTCTGTTCACTGAAATTTCATTTTTTTAAAAAAAGAAAGCCATGTAAACTCTATTTCCTTGATAAACATAGCTTTATTGTTCTTATAGGACTCATTCTGCTTAACAATGTTATTGCTTAAGTATCCTGTTGCAGTGAGTATATTGCTGGTACATCCTGTCTTGACCCTACTACAAATAAAAGGATATATTGGTTAAATGTATCAGTGTCAGTGTATATTTGGACCAAGATGATGTTGTAATGGGTTTATGTGAATTTTCTATTTATGATGTTTGTGTACAGTGATACCTATATCCATTGAAATTGCTATTAAGTTAAATTTTATGTAGATGATATATTGGGGCCTTGTGTTAAAATATATAATAAAGACCTGAGAGCACTGAAAATGAAGTAGGGAGTATTTGGTGGGTACAATCAGATACATTTTTTTTGTCTTTTGGGCCACACCTGGTGATACCCAGGGGTTTCTCCTGCCTATGTACTCAGAAATTGCTCCTGGCTTGGGGGACCATATGGAATGCCTGGGAATTGGACTACAGTCCGTCGTAGGCTAGTGCGTGCAAGACAGATGTCCTACCACTTGTACCACTGCTCCAGCCCCACATAAAATAATTTAACATGCTAGAAAAGTATTACTTCAAAAGTTGATAATGCTGATCTTTGGGATATAACTCAACAGTGAAGCATTTGCCATGTGTGGGTCCTGTGTATACATATACATACATTACACACACATATACACACAGTTTTCTAAATAGAGTTAAGGTTTGTGAGGAAAGATTACATTTTGTAGAACAGTGCAAAATAAACATTGTTTGCTTTTTGTTTAAAATTTATGGCAAAAGAGTAAAAAATATTAGAGATATCTTTAGCAAAATGTATAGTAAATATTATGACTAACCATCTAACAGTTTAAGATGCTTCATAGCATTTATATATCTATTTCCAATAAACAGAAAGTAACTTAAATTTTTATATAGAAGAAGAAACTAATTTTTAGATATATGATATAAATGTTATTACAGTCACTGCATTTTTGTTAATCGTGAGAAAATACTAAAACATACATTTTATAAGAAGTGAAAATTCTTCTGTTAAACCATTCAACAGTTATTTGGAAGATACAAGCTTTCTAACAATATACTAAAGATAAAAATGATAAAATTAGAAAATGTAAAGTCATTTCTGTGTTTTAGGTTAGCTATAAGCCTTAAGGGATATCACTCAAGTAAATACTATGGTTACAATTGTTGAAAGAGTTTTAAATTTATAAAAAAATATTTAATTGGTTGAAAGAATAGAGAGATTACTCCTGCTTTGCTTGTGACAGACATGCAGGTTTGTTCCCTGGACTCTGTATTGTTTGCTGAACTCCACAAGGAATGATATCTGAATGAAGATATATAAATAAGTCTGAGAACTACTGACTATGCCCCCCACCCAAAAAACACAAAATGTTAGAAAATGAATAAAAAGAAAGAAGGGAAGAAAGGAAGAAGGGAGGGAGGGAGGCAGGGAAGGAAGAAAGAAGGGAAAAAGGAGGGAAGGAAGGAAAGAAGGAATAAGGGAAGAAAAGGAGGAATGAGGGAAGGAAGGAAGAAAGGAAGAAGGGAAAAAAGAAAAGAAGAAAGGAAGGAAGGAAGGGGCAGAGGAAGGAAAGAAGGGAGGGAGGAAAGGAGGGAGAAAGGAAGGGAGGAAGGGAGGAATGGAGGAATGAAAGAAGAAAGAAAGGGAGGGAGGAAGAAAAGAAAAAAGGAAGGGTGGCAGGAAGGAAAGAAAGAAGTAAGCAAGGGAGAGGGGAAGGTAGGAACGAAGGAAGGAGGGAAGGAAACAGGGAAGGAAGGGAGGGAGGAAGGGAGGAAGGGAAGGAGGAATAGAGGAAAAAAGGAAGGGAGGGAAGAATGGAAGGAGGGAGAGAGAAAGTAAAAGGGGGAAGAAGAAAATGGGAGGGAGAGAAAGAGGAAGAAAAGGAGGGAAGAGGGAGGTATGGCAGAAGGAAAAATAAAACAATATACTTGTATAATTAATGTCAAGAGTAAAACTTTTATATGAGACATAATAACAATTTTACAATTTTTTCTAACAAGAATATACAGACTATTTTCATTCTAATCACCAATATTAAATATGCTGACTACAAAGCAAAAGAATAGGTGGAGGTTACTTTGTTCATATAAATATACTTTTAGAATTGCTTTTTAATTCATGAAATACCTTCTTAATTCTGTGTTGTCACAAAATTTTAAAAATTACTTAATTTTTAGACACATAATTTAAAATTGATGCAACCTTTTGTTCCATAGATGTTCATAGTCTTGTATGCAGCTGGTTAGATCCTGGTATACTTCTGTCAGCTGAATCCTGCCAGAAGTGATCTTTGAATACAGAGCCAAGGAGTATGCCCTAAGCACACTGGCAGGTGCGATATAAAATTCGACAAAATCGTTTTTAATAAACAACGTATACTTTAAACAAGTAAAATAAGATATGAAAACAGTTTTAAGCAAATAAAGTAAACAACGAAAATGTTTTCACCCATGTCGATGCAAATGCAACAGAAAATATTTTTCTGCATAATATATTGGAAGGCATTTAAGTATATATAAGTATGTATAAGTATATATAAGTATATATAAGTATATATA
>PVKC010026943.1:0-15940 GCA_004027635.1 Crocidura indochinensis
CCGCAAATAGCTAGAACAACACTGAAGAAAAGGATAGGGGAGGCATAACTTTCCCCAATTTTAAATTTACTACAAAGCAATAGTCATTAAAACATTATTGGAATAAAGAAAGACCCTCAGGTAAGTGAAATAGACTTAAATATTTAGAAACTGTTCCCACAACCAATTGATCTTTGATAAACGAGCAATAAATGCAAAATGGAGCAAGGAAAGCCTCTTCACCAAGTGATGTCGGAACAACCACCCAGCCACTTGCAAAAAAGCAAACTCAGATCCCCAGCTAACACCATGTACGAAGGTAAAATTAAAATGGATTAAAGACCTTGATATCAGACCTGGAACCATAAGATATATAAAAGAACACATAGGTAAAACACTCCATGACATTGAGACTAAAGGCATCTTCAAGGAGGAAACAGCATTATCCAAACAAGTGAAAGCAGAGATAAGCAGATGAGACTATATTAAGCAGAGAAGCTTCTGCACCTTAAAGGTAATAGTGATTAGGATACGAAGGCCAACCACAGAATGGGAGAAACTATTCATCTAGTAACCATAAGATAAGGGGCTAATCACTATCTAAGATATAAAAGGTACTGACAGAACTTAAACAGAAAAATATATCCTATCAAAAAATGGAGAGAAGAAATGAACAGACACTTTCTCAAAGAAGAAATACAAATGGCCAAAAGGCACATGAAAAATGCTTCACATCACTAATCATTAGGAAGATGCAAATCCTCTCCCAATCTTGATTGATGATGCTACTTTAAACTTCAGAGTACCTGTAAATAAAAAGTATTAGGTGATAACAATTTTCTTTTTTTTTTCAAGTAAAAAATGTACCTATTGCTATGGAATAAATGTGTTCACCCAATATCAATATATGGGTACCCTACTTCACAATATGATGTTATTTGGAGTTTGGACCACCATAGTTTACATGAGATTACATAGTTTACATGTAGTTCCTCCGATGAAAGCATGATTCTTACAAGAGGAGAAAAAGATGGATGCTAGTGATGTGGCTCAAGTGGTAATGCTCATGCTTTGAATATGCAAGACACCAAGTTTTATTCCTAACACGCTATGCTTTCCTTTTCCTCTAGTTGTGGCCCTGATGGCCTCCCAAAGACCACCAGTCTTCCGTACTAACCCTCAAGTTCCCACTACTAGGCAATGCATTACTGGGAGTGACTCCATAAAAGAGAGACAGAGAAAAATCTTCATGTTCAGGCAGAAAGGAAAGGAAATGTTAAGCTACAATGAGAATACAATATCATGAAAACTAGGAAACAGTCTGTCCCCAGAAAATGAATAGACCAACATCTAAATATTGGACTTCATGATCTTAATAATTGGGAGACATAATTTTATGTTGCATCAGCCACCTAGTCTATGGCATTTCCTTCATTTTCTATCATTTATTCCTTTATTTTACTGTAAGGCACTGTCTATTCTCCTTTCTATAATTTGTCAGACTTCTATACATCCTCCCATAACAATTTTAAGCCTATTTTCCCTCCTATAAAAAAGTATTTCTATTTCTTTTGTGCCATAGGCTTATTATCAGAAACACCAAATTATCATTTATTTTTAAATTTTAGGTATTGTGATTTATAATACTTTTAATTATAGAGTTTTCATGCATTCAACATTATAATACCACACTTTTCACCAAAGTGTTGTTCCCTTCTGTGTCCCTCGTCCCTTCACCAAGGTAAGCCCAGTTTTAGGGACCAGTTCTCAGTTCTTGGTTTCTGTTACCATTGGGCATTTATTATTCATTTGTTTTCTTTATATCCCAAATATGAGACTGGTTGTTCTGTATTTGCCCTTCCCCTGACTAACTTCACTCAGCATGATTATCTCCATATCCACACCATGTAGTAGAAAATCATATTATTTCATCATTTCTTATAACTGAATACTACTCCACTGTGTGTATATACCATAGATAACTTATCTAGTTATCTTTTCTTGGACACTTGGTTTCTTTCCAGACTTTTGGCTATTGTGAACAATATTGAAGTTTACTTAAGGAGGATGAATGTTTTTTCTGAATAGAGATTTTAGGACCCAGTGGTAGATATCAAGGAGTGAAATTGCTGATTTATATGGAAACTAAAATCTTATTCTTTGTACATGTTCATATAGACTTATTGTATTTTTTAATTTAAAGCATTGAATTTCTAAAGTTATGTAGACTTTAATTTTAGATATATAATCTAAAACTAGCACCAATCCAAACACCAGTGTTAACCAATGTTCTCAAAGTCCTTACAGCATCCCAATCTACCCAGACCTTTTAAATGTGGCTGTTAAAGTTTAGCTTATGATTTCATTGTTGTTGAGTTTGTGGCTGGGATATTCAGTATCTTAATATCAACAGTTCGCCTGAAGCCCCCCCCCATTGGCCCTTATTTCTCATTATTTCACATCTGATCTCTTCCAATCAATTTCTCTCCTCCTGACTACTCTGGGGCCAAGAATGTTCTAGACAACCCCCATTTAAACAATTACATTCCTTCATGCAATAATTCTAAATACTACACATAAGTTCTATCCCTTCTATTTACCCCTCTTCTGGCTTACTGCATTTAATATAACTTCCAGTTCCATCCATGATGCAGTAAATTACATGATTTCAACATTCTTTACAGTTATGAATAAATGTACCAGTGTACATTATGCTCAGAAGTTACTCCTGGCAGGCTCGGAGGACCATATGGAATGCCAGAGACCGAACCTGGGTTGGTCACATGCAAGGCAAATGCCCTACCCACTGTTGTATCACTCTGGCCCCTAGAATATCAATTTTGAGTATAAAATTAGGTTATAATTAAGTCTTTCATGTTTCCTTTTTCCTACTATGAATAATCAGAAAAAGAACAAAATAGAATCTGTGAAATTTAGTTCAAACTCAGAAAACATAGGAGTAGGTGGAAGATTTCTTTCTATAGATTTTTCCATTATAAACAAGCAAATATTTTAACTTATAAAAAGAAATACAATAAAAAGATGAAAATAGTATTTTAAAATGCATTTAGTTAGGAGAGTCTGTGGTTTACAATGCTATTAATAATGATTTGCCATGTACATAATTCCAACCCCCATTACCAGTGTACCCTTTCCTCCCAACCGCCCCAAATTCACTTGTGTGGATTACAAGTTGTCCCAATAAAAACCAAATTTTAAACTTTAATACAAATAGAAGCAAAAGAACTTTACTGAATATCACATTTGCAGCAAAAAATAAGGCATGGAAACAATTAGAGACATGGAGACAAGTTAGCAAGATAGTGTTCAAGGGAGAACGTGGGTTTGACAAGCAAGCTAGGGCAATTTTAATTTGATATATGACATTGGTGATTAAATATAGTACATTGAGTCACCATAATCCATGAGTCTGAAGTGATGAGACCAGCTTGACATGATGGAGAAGCAAGATGACTTTTGAGAATATTAATTTTGAAATGTATAAAGATAATAAAATTTAATATTATTTAATAAGACATGATAATTTCCAACCTTTAGGGCTAGAGCAATAGCACAGTGGTAGGGTGTTGGTCTTGCACGTGGCTGACCCAGGATGGACCTGAATTTGATCTCTGGCATCCCATATGGTCCTCCAAGCCCGGAGTGAATTCTGAGTGCATAGCCAGGAGTAACTCCTGAGAGTCATCGGGGTGTGTCCCAAAAATCAAAAAAAAAATCCAACCTTCAATGTAATAATTAAACAAAGGTCATCAGTGGGTTCTAAAACAATTGAGTGGAAGTTAGTTTGGGCAATAGGACATTCACAAGGTGTCAAGGTATCACCCTGAAGATTTCCTTTTTATTGCAAAGATAAAACCTTGATTGGTACCTGAATTAGTAAAACAAAAACAATATATTTGAGGAATACTTGGGGGAAATTTGCTTATATACTATAATTAATTGCTTTTTTAAATGTCCATTGCATATTTTGCATATGGGAATGATATGGAAATATGGGGATTATTTGCAGAGGAGGATGTGCTGAAGTGTTTGGAGGAGAAATACTATGTGAGTTATTTTCAAATACAAAATAGATTACATATAGTTGTCAAGAAATTTAATCTACTTATATACTTATCTAAGGAAGAGTAGTCTATGTATTATGATGCTAACACATCATGATTAAAACTTTCAACTTTACTGCTTCGATTGCTATAGAATACCATAATGCTTGCCACTGGACAAAGTCACTGGACAAAGCAGTGACTTCCATTATAATTTCTTCCTAATTCTGCTTCTATAACTTTCTAGGACCATGATGAATGATCTTATCTCAAGGTCTTTGATTCACTCTGAGTTGACTTTTGTGTAAGGCCCGAGATATGAATCCAGCTTTAATTTCTTACATGTAGTTATCATATTGTCCCAACACCATTTGTTTAAGAGAACTTCTTTATTCTATTTCATGTTATCAATTCGTCAAAAATTAGTTGACAATGTACCTGGGGAGTTGTCACTGGATATTCTATTCTGAACCATTGGTCTGAACATCTGTCTTTGTTTTGATCACTATGACTATGTATTACAGCTTCAAGTTAAGTAATGGGATGCTTCCCACATTTTTGTTTTTAAGTATGGTTTTGGGTATACAGAGTCTTTGTGGTACCACACATACTTTATGATTGATTGTTCTTGATTGTCCTTGAAGAATGTTGTCTGAATTTGGATAGGGATTGCATTGAATCTATATAGTAGTTTAGGTAATATGGTCATTTTGATAACATTGACTTTCCCATCCATGAGCATGGAGCATTTTTCTATTGCCTTAGGTCTCCTTCAATTTCTTTCTTAAATGTTTTGAAATTTTCATTATATGGGTCTCTCACCTCTTTTCTTAAGCTGACTCCTACGTATTTGATGGATTTTGATACTATTTTAAATAGAATGAACATATTGATCTCTTTTTCTTCTGGTTAATTATTTGTATAAAGTAATGCAACATATTTTTGTGTATTGACTTTGTCTATAGTTATTTTGCTGTATTGGTTTATTGTCTCAAGGAGTCTTCAGTATACTCTTTAAGGTCTTCAATGTCATCTGCAAATAGGATAATTTTACCTTCCTCTTTTCCAATTTGAATCCCTTTGATTTTCTTCTCTTGATTGCTGTTGCTAGGTTGTCTAACACTATGTTGTGTCTGACTTCAGTGGGAATGCTTTCAGTTTTTCACCATAAGAGAAATATTGGCTCTGTGCTTATTATAGATAACTACCATCTATAGGATGGTTCCTTCCACCTCTATTTTGCTGAAGGTTTTCTCATTTGCCTTATGAATTCTGCCAAAGGTTTGTCTATCTTGTTTATTCTATTTTTCTTTAATTTTTTATTTTATTTTATTTTATTAATAATTTTTATTTTGACCAAAGTGGATCACAAATCATTCACAGTAGTATTTTATGTACATAGTGACATTGAATCAGGGACATTACCACCAACAATGCTGTCCTCCTTCCACCCTGTTCCCAGCATGCATCCCATATTGCCTCTCCTTTACCCCTGGGCTGCTAGTATAAGTGATCCCTTCTGTGTCTATCTTGTTGTAGATTGGGTATTGATTCTGTTGTAGTTGGCTTTGAATTTGGTGTTTAATTCTGATCATTTTTATTTCTTCTCAATGTTCATACAACTGTTTGGTCTTGGTGCCCTCCATTATTTCCCCCTCAATTTGTGAGGCAGAACAAGATGGTTCAAACTATGTGGTTCTGTTTGAAGGTAAGAGAAAAAGAAAAAGATATAAAGGGGGGAAAAACTCAAACAAGCAGAAAATGGGAGAAGTCCTTTTAGAGACTATAAAAATCAGTGTAAAAAAGGGGAAAAGGAAGGCAAACATAAAAATAATACAAAAAAGTCAACCCCCCTAAAACCCAAAAAACAAAAACAAAACAAAAACCAACCAGTCAACAAACAAAAAAACTGAAAAGCACCACAGCAATAAAGACAACATCCAAATACTAACCAGGGTCCTGAAATAAAGATGAACCAAAGCACAGGAAAAAAAAGGCAAAGAAAAAAAAACAAGCAACAACAATTACAAATTTTTTTTAATTTGTGCTATTTTTTTTGCATAGGCATAGTAAAAATTGAGGAGCTTAGAAAGGGAATTCCCCTGGCCTAAGAGATACAGGGTTTCTCTGCCTTTGAAGTATACTGTCATGGGTATAACTACAGGCTACATACATGCTCTTTTACTCTCTCCTAGGTCCTTTTGTGATGTCTGGAAGTTTTCTGCTCCATCATGGATAAAAAATCAGTCCTCTGTAGCTAGTGATCTTAGTATTTGCACATGCCATACGTTGGAGCCTAGGATGGAGTCTTTCTTTACAGTTTCAGAAGTTCTTGTTTATTCTTTAAAAAAAAAGTTCCTGGTTTCATTATTTCTTTGTACTGTTTTCTTGGTTTCTCTAGTACTGGCTTCAACTCAGGTTTTTACTATATTCTTCTAGCAGTATTTGGATTCCTCTGTTGTTTATTTTCTAGGTATTTAAGGTATACATTTAGCTTGGTATTTTTTTTTTGACTCCCGCCACTCCATCTAGTTTGCTAATTTTATCTTTTTCTTCTTTTCTGTGTAGGTCTACATTGCTATGAGTTTCCCTCTAATTATTGCTGTTGCTTTGTTCCATAGAGTTTGGAAACTAGTTACTTTGTTATTAATCTCAAGGACTTAAATAATTTCCTCTTGATTTTGTCTTTGTTTTATCTGTTATTAAGCGCCATGTTGTTTACTATCCAGGTGTCAGTTTCTTCACATCTTTTTATTTCTTCTTCACATTTTTTTATAATCAATATCTATTGTTGCATTTTGGTCTGATAGGATGTTTGTTATGATTCTATGTTTGTTAAATTTTGAAAGCTAGATGTACGTCCACATATGTGATCTATTATAGAGAATGTTCTATGTGCACTAGAACAAAACATGTATATATTGTTTTTTTTTAACAAAGTTGACCCAATCAATATTTCCACAAGCAGTGCATGAAGACATTTTGTATCAATTAGCCTCCAACACTGGTAGATTTTGTTCTTTGTGATGTGTTCCAATCTCATTGCTGTGAAATGAAATCTCATTGTTTTAGTTTGCATTTTCCTGATGACAGGTGATGCAGAACATTTTTTCTTATACCTATTGGTCATCTGTATATATACTTAGAGGAGCAAAATTACTCTAAAGCTCCCTTCTCTCTACTGTCATAGCTCCTTTTTTCTTTCACATAACAAGCTATTTATTTATTTATTTATTTATTTATTTGCCACACAGCAGTGCTAAGGGTCCTGCACTCAGGATCATTTCCGGTAGAATGTAGGAGACAATATGTGATGCTGGGGATGAAACTTGTGTCGGCCACATACAAGGCAAGCACCCTGATCACTGTATAATTGTCCCAACCCTTAATCTCTAATCACTCCACTGATAATGCTTTTAACCTGTAGGCAGTATCACTGAATTTTGACAGCTTCCCTCTGGAAATTTGTCCGTTTTCCCCCTGGTTTTCATGACAACACTCTCCCTGGGTTTTCTTGTTCATTTATTCTTGTCTTTGTTGTTTACATATACACTTTCTTTTTTGGCTCAATAATAGCTTTGCTTCCTGTGGCTCAGTTTAGGCCCATTCACATTCAACATCCTATTTTAAGTTGATCTCCCTTACTCTTCCAAGTGATGATTCCTTGCATTTCTGATTTCATCCTGTATAGTGAATTTGGGGTCATAATGTCCATTCTTGGTCATCTACTCTGAAATTCTGAGATTTCCCCCTAATCAACATTTACAAAATTGAATGAATCATCCAAATCACCTTCTTTACTCAAAGGTTCTTTTCCTGAACTTCCCATTAACTATACTCAGAACTTAGTCAAATTTGAGTATTATCCCCTATGTTCCCTATCATTCATGTCTTGATGTAGTTACTAGAAGAGGTAAGAGTATTGTAGTGATGATCAGGTACCCACTACTAATTAGTGTATGTAGTAAATTGCATAATTCCCAATATTTCTGTTTTTACAGAGATTAACACTTAATAGAGCTGTGTATTTCAAGTGAAACAGTAAATGAAGTGCATGCTATAGAACATGACTAAAAATAAAATCTAATTATTGTAATCTATTATATACTTAATATTTCTCCAATTTATACAGTTCTCTTTATCCCCAACTGCCACTCATTGAGTTTAGATAATCTTAATTTTATATATATTATAATTTTATATTATAATACATTATATAATATCTATTATATTATAATGTATTATAATTTTATATATTAGGGTTAGGGTTAGGTTAGTTTAGGGTTATATATATTTATTATAATTTATATATATTTATATTTTTATATTTTTTGTAGTGTCATTACTGATCATTCTACTTCCCTTCTGATCTGCCTACCTATCTCTCTTCCACATTAGAGGCTAATATTATTTATTAAACATAAATTAGATCGTGTATCTTGTCTGCTGAAAGCCATTTATTGACTTCCTGTTTTTCTCATGATAATAGTCAAACTCCTATACTTTTCCAGTTCATAGAAAAATATATTGTCCCTCTCTTATGTCAGGATCTTTTTATATTATTTGAGTACATAATTTCTGTCCACTTCTTTTCTTTTTTCCTTTGGAACTCTTACTACTTTTTCAAAGCTCACTTTAGTTATCCTTTGCTCCATTTCTGGCCACTCAAAACTACATTAAGTACCTTTTCATGTCCCCATAGTACTTTGGGATAATTCACTATGATAACTCTGAATTAGGATGACCTGATTTTATGCCTAAAACTAATAACAGGAGGGCAGAAAATATATATTTTTGCAACCACTGCTTTATCCTTGTTTAGTGCAGTTTCTGACTCATGATACACACTGAATAAATATTTGTTGGATGAGCACAAATATTATCCAAACTCCAAAGGCCCAAATGTATGTAAAAATCCCATACAATTTTTTTCTTATTTTCTAAATCACATTTTCTTATTCAACTCTAAATCATCTTAAATGTTTCAAAACATCTGTAAATCAATTTAACAAGGCAGTACAGTATGTGACAGTGACAGACAGTGACTTCTGATGATTCAACTTAAAAATTGTTATATTACAATCAAAGTGAGAAACTAAGCAAAATAAAGTATGAAAATGATGGACATTCAGGGGGCCAGGCGATGGCGCTGGAGGTAAGGTGCCTGCCTTGCCTGCGCTAGCCTAGGACAGACCGCGGTTCGATCCCCCGGTTCCCCATATGGTCCCCTAAGCTAGGAGTGACTTCTGAGCGCATAGCCAGGAGTAACCCCTGAGAGTCACCGGATGTGGCCCAAAAATCAAAAAAAAAGAAAAGAAAAGAAAAGAAAATGATGGACATTCAATAGAAACTGTTAATTTTGAATAGTGACTCATGATAACAGTACTTTCTCTTGATGCTAGGCAGCGGCAGTGAGATTTTATTCCTATCACCAGCCACACCATCACAAGGGTAAACAACCAGAACTCTATATAGTTCAATAACATTTTCACTTTCAGTACAGTATTAAATAAATTTCATGAGATGATCAACACTTATTTTTTTACTGACTCACTGTAAAATACAAAGTTACAGAGATTGAGTTTCAGTTATATGATCAAATACCCCTCCCTTCACCAAGGTCCAATTCTCTCCAACAATGTCCCCAGTTTCTCTCCTGCCCCCCTCCACATATATAGCAAAGACTTTTATTTTCATTTTTGTATTTTTTCTATATAGGCACTGTAATTTTCAATAGTGTTACTGAAAGAATATCATACATATCATTTTACTTTCTTTCAACACCCAGGTCTTATTCAGAGTGATCATCTCTCACTATTATAGTCAACACTCATAAAAATGTTTCCCCCCCTTTTTTCTTTTTCTTTTTTTCTTACTTTCAAATAGAACCACATAACTCGAACCATCTTGTTCTGCCTCATAAATTGAGGGGGAAATAATGAAGGGCACCAAGACCAAATATTGAGTAGAAATAAAAAATGATCAGACTTAAACAGCAAATCCAAAAATCGATACCCAATCTACAAGCTAGACACAGAAGGGACCACTTATACTAGCAGGCAGGGGGGCGAAAGAGGGGGGATATGGGATGCACCCTGGGAACAGGAGTGGAGGGAAGACAAAATTGGTGGTGAGAATGCCCCTGATTCAATGTCACTATGTACCTAAAATATTACTGTGAATGATTTGTAATCCACTTTGGTCAAAATAAAAAATTATTAATAATTATAAAAGCACAATAAAACAAAAAACAAAAAAATAAAAACAAGCAACAACAATAACAAAAAATGGTTTTCCAAGGAGATAGCTCAACTGGAAGATAACATGCCTAACATATGTGAGGCCTTGAGTTCTATTCTTGACACCTCATGATCTCCAAACAGTGCTGGTAGGTCTGACTCACAAATATAAATAATATAATGTTGGCTTGGTGAAATGTGTTAAATTATTTGAGTTTTCTGAGCATGTTTAAGGTACCCTAGACTACAATGATGTTGGTAGTTTAGTTACATTAAATACATTTTCAACTTAACATATTTTAAAACTTTTATTTTATGCAATTAAAATCTAATTTCAAATTTCTATGAGTTTATAGGGATGTGACTCCATAATAACTTGAGTAATATATGTACTTGAAAGATGTTCTTTTCTCTCCTCAAGGAATTTTTCCCATTAGCCACCTGTTGTTACATATACAAAGTATTGTTTTTCTGTCAGATATCTTAAGACGCAATTTTCACACCTAGTACAGTATCTTCTGAGAACTGTCATTTGAGGCTCAGTAGTAGAGAGTTTGTTGTTCTAGAGTACGTTTGAAAGAAAACTATCCTGGTGCCATAATTTGTGTACTGTCTGATATTGAAATTCTGTCAGAAATCTCATGTTAGCTAAACTCTCATGAGATATCAGAGTAAAGTGAATTGTTGCAAGTTAAAAAATGGCCGGAGTACTTCCCTCTTGAGGAAGTGGAGGCTGATAGGATCCACTTAACTTTCTGGGTCATTATGATGTGGCTGGTACATTATGGCTGAATTTTCTGCCTCTTCACACTCTTCTTAAAAACGTTGGGAGAGGAGGGAGATGGAGGGTATTGGTGATGAGAAGGTAGCACTGGTGAAAGGGGTGTATGTTTATGACTGAAACCCAACTATAAGTATGTTTGTAACCATGGTGCTTAAATAAAGATATTATAAAGAAGGAAAAACGTTTTACTACCATCTCAGGAGTAGTAAAAAATGTGCTACACACAAGATTTTACAGAAAACACTGAAATTGTCATGCTCAGAGTATTTCTGATAAAACTTGGCAGGAAATACTGTGAAATTTTCATGATCCGATTATTTCTGCTAAAGCTTAGTAATCTTATTTTTTTTCCTGTTGTGGCTTTAGTTTAAAAGTTTAGTATTCATAAGACATAATATATGGGACCTAGGGCATATCCAAGGATAGGAAAACTGTTATCTAAGTCTCGAACAAAGGCCACCCAGGAAGAAGTTTTCTAGAACTGAGATATGAACTAGACAGCTGTGATATATGAATCTCTGGGATCCCAGTCAGTTGTCACTTCAGGGCAGAGCTGTAGCCATAGATAGCTGAGAGGTCCCTAAAGGTGTGTGTGTGTGTGTATCTGTGTGTGTGCGCTTCGAAAACATGCTGAGAAATAGAAGCAGCAACATATCCACACTCCCCTCAGAATTAAAAAAAAAACACATCTATGTTCTATGTAAGAAACTGAATTTATTTTATTAAATTATATTATTAACACGCAGTGCTGGCGGGGATGTGGAGAGAAAGGAACTCTTTTTCACTGCTGGTGGGAATACCGTCTAGTACAATCTTTATGGAAAGCGATATGGAGATTCCTTCACAAACTGGAAATTGAGTTTCCATTCGATCCAGCTATACCACTCCTAGGAATATACCCGAGGAACACAAAAATACAATACAAAAATCCCTTCCTTACACCTATATTCATTGCAGCACTATTTACAATAGCCAGACTCTGGAAACAACCAAGATGCCCTTCAACAGATGAATGTCTAAAGAAACTGTGGTACATATACACAATGGAATACTATGCAGCCATCAAGAGAGATGAAGTCATGAAATTTTCCTATACAAGAATGTACATGGAATCTATTATGCTGAGTGAAGTAAGTCAGAGGGAGAGAGAAAGACACAGAATGGTTTCACTCATCTATGGGTTTTGAGAAAAATGAAAGACATTTTTAACAGTATCTCAGAGACAAAAGAGATGAGGGCTGGTAGGTCCAGCTCATGACGTGAAGCTCACCACATAGAGTGATGATTGCAGTGGGAGAGATGACTACACTGAAAACTATCATAATAATGTGAATGAATGAGGGAATTGGAAAGCCCGTCCCGAGTACAGGTGTGGGGGGTGGGGAGAAGGGAGATCTGGGAAATTGATGGTGGGAATGTTGCACTGGTGAAAGGGGGTGCTCTTTACATGACTGTAATCATACAACTATAATCATATTTGTAACCACAGTGTTCAAATAAAGATAATTATTTTAAAAAATGGGTTTTCAGTTCATATGACATGGTGTACCTAGATGAGGTGTATCGATAGAATTTCCTGGCCAGATGGAGTCAGTTTTTGAGTGCATGGAGCATTTATAATTTAGACAATACAAAAATACCTTATTTTGCAAAACTTATGTCAACTAATGACTATGTGAAAACCTTACTAGCACCCATTCCAATGATGTCTTGAACAATATTGAACAATATTAGCTTCTGGCAAATCTTGTATTTTCAGCATTTCAAGAAGAGGCTCATACATTTAGTAGGAAGGATGTAAGGAGGAAGTTAAAGAGAATCATGTTGGTGATGGATGTCACTGTATTATAAACAGAAATAAATGCTTAAAAGAACAAGAACTCATTATTATATACAATGAAGACACCAAATTTCTGAAAGTGTGGAAAGCATACTTATTCATTCCTTTAGACAGTTCTGATTATTTCTGTGAAGTTTTATTTTCCTGATCTCATCTCAAAAATTCCTGTTCTTGTTCAATATTCCCTGAATAGAAATGTTGCAATCAAAGATATCTGCTCAAGAAAACATTTACTATTGAGAGAGAAAATATTCACACGTGTGTCATGTCCTTAAATCATGCTTATTTCCAACCCCATCAAATCTACTTCCAACTATTTTTTAGTTCTGTAAAAAATAAGAAGGGTAAAAATCACTAACATTTATTATGAGCAGCATTTTGTATTTTTTATTATTGTAGTTCTTTTGTCTTAGTTATGAGTTACTTGTTTTTATAATTCATTGACCTTCATGGCTTCTTTATGAAAGATGTGAGAACATGAAGAATTTGTCTTTCCCTATTATAAATAATAAACAATGAGTATGTATATATATGGTTTTGAATTAATATTTTCATGCTCTTGAGTTAGATATTAAGTGGAATTGCTACCTAATATACTATATCTTCAGTTTTTGACAGGTATTCATAGAACCAAATGTCAGTCCCACCAAGAGTGAATGGTGATCCAGAACTTCTGAGTACATAGATCATAGGCTCTATAAGTGAATATGTATGCATATATAATATATATAAACAGACACATATACTTCTACAGTAAACCTACTGTGTGGAAGGCCAAGATATTCCCGATGATATTTTTTCTTCATTTTGTATTTTTAAATAAATTTATTTAAAGAAAATGTATCATAGTTGTAATAACATTTGTTGACATAGCATTTGTTTCAGGATGACAGTAAGCAAAGTTATCAAAATATAAAGAAAATAGATCAATAGAAATAAAGAGAATTGGAAAAAGGAGAGTTCATTAGCAGCTATATTCATGATAATTGTTGTATCACCAATAAAGTCATTAATACAATAGTAGAAGCTTTAGTGTGCTTTTTTCTTAAGATAGTAGATTCGTTAAAAATGATGTGTGTATAAGTGGCAGTAATTGTTGTTTGCATAGCACAGCAAAATATGGGAGAAATTGGAAGGGAAACCTTTTGCCTAAAAAAGGGGAGACCTCACCCCTGAAGTATTTTGGCATAGGACCAACTCCAGGCCCCAAGCCTACTAGGTTGTCCAGCCCCTTAGACATCCTCTGTGGTTCCAGTAACAATTCTTCACCATCACAGTTGTTGCTGTCGGGTTTCTGTAGTTATAGATTCTGGTTTCTGTGCAGGTCCTATGTTGAAGGCCGTGTGGAGTATCGCGTCTTCTGGTTTTGTCTCACCATTAGGTAGCATTGCAGAGAATCTTGCCCTAAAAGCAAACTGTTGCTGTTCCTAGGTTGTCATGGTGTCATAAGTACCATCTTTGGGTAAATCAATGCCATGACAGTGGTGGAGCCTTCCTTGTTAAGATTTCTTATTCTGGGGCCGGGCAGTGGCGCTGGAGGTAAGGTGCCTGCCTTGCCTGCGCTAGCCTAGGATGGACCATGGTTTGATCCCCCGGTTTCCCATATGGTCCCCCAAGCCAGGAGCGACTTCTGAGGCATAGCCAGAAGTAACCCCTGAGCGTCACTGGGTGTGGCCTAAAAACCAAAAAAAAAGTATTTAATGGTGTTACAAGAATTATGATGCATGAAATTATTAAAATGGTGTCCTTTTATTTTTGGTGTTTTTAAAAATAAAAAATTAGCCATTGTGAATTTACAAAGCTATTTGTAATTGAATTTTATATGCTTCAACACCAATCTCTTCACCAGTGTCCACTTCCATCCACGTATACCTCTCCCAATTTATCTCCCACCCTCCAGTAAGTTTTTGCACTGTGGTTTACAATACAGTTACTGGTAAGGTTTCCAGCATCATACTTTATCACCTTTCAGTACTACTTCCCCTCCCAAATAAACACTTCCCTCCACCATAGTTGTTTTATTTTTTCCTACTGAAGACCAGATTTTATGCTCTTTGTTTCATTGTCTATGGACATGATTTATTTGACCCTTATCTTTCTTTATATCTCATATTTGAGAGAGATCATTCTGTGTTGGTGTCTATTCCTCTGACTAACTTCACTGAACATGATACTTTGTAGATCCAACATGTAGCAGAAAAATTAATAATTGCATCACTTTTTCAGCTGAGTAATATGTAATATTAATATGTATATTACATATGTAATATGTAATAGTAATATTGTATATATGTACATGGCTTCTTCATCTAATCATCTATTCTTGGACACTTGGGTTGTTTCCAGATTTGGGCTATTGTGAATAGTACTGCAAAGAACATGAGAGGTACAAATGTATTTTCTTCATTTTATTGTTGAATCCTTGGTTATACTCCAAGAAGTAGAGCTGCTAGGTCAAATGGAAGCTCAATTCCTAGATATTTTGGGGATGTCTATATTGTATTCCAGAAAGGCTGGACCAGTCCCCAACATACATGCCAACATTTGCTGTTCTTGTTCCTTTTGATGTATGCCGATCTCTGTAGTTTGAGGTGATATCTCATTGTTATTTTGATTTGAAATCCCCTGATGATTGTGATGCAGATAAATATTTCATATGCCGGGGCCCGGGAGATAGCATGGAGGTAAGGTGTTTGCCTTTCATGCAAAAGGTCATCGGTTTGAATCCCGGTGCCCCATATGGTCCCCCGTGCCTGCCAGGAGCAATTTCTGAGCGTGGAGCCAGGAGTAACCCCTGAGCACTGCTGGGTGTGACCCAACCCCCCCCAAATATTTCATATGCCTTTGGGCCATTTGTATTTCATTTTGAATAGTTTTCCTTTTTCTCACCCTCATTTTTGATGGTGTTGGATGCTTTTCATTTAGTTTTTCATAACACTTTGATTTACCAAGTTGTTTATAATACAGTTGTTTGAGGCATCATATGTTCCTATTAATTCTACACCAGTGTGTCCTTCACTCCTCAGCTTCTCCC
>PVKC010026944.1:0-15913 GCA_004027635.1 Crocidura indochinensis
TCTACCAATAACTTTGTGAATTACCCATCAGCAATGAGGAAGGGATAGTCTCAGTGAGAATTCAAGTATGGTCTAAAAACAAGAGGAACAAATGATGAGCTATGTAAATAATCTATTTTAATAGCTTATTCATATCCAGAATATATGGGAATAATTAATAACACACAGTAAGAAACCACATCTTTCCTTATCTTAAAATAGATTAACTATTCTTTTTCTTTTTTTTTTTTTGTTTTGTTTTGGTTTTTGGGCCACACCCGGTGACGCTCAGGGGTTACTCCTGGCTATGCGCTCAGAAGAAGCTCCTGGCTTGGGGGACCATATGGGGAACCGGGGGATCAAACCGTGGTCCGTCCTAGGCTAGCGCAGGCAAGGCAGGCACCTTACCTCCAGCCCCACCGCCTGGCCCCCAGATCAAGTATTCTTCGTTTATACATAGAAAGAAGAATGACAATTACACAACAAAATTGTAAATACTTAGAACTCAAAAGTTAACACATTTTCTGACTTGGCTCTACATATGTTTTAATAAAATTAAAATAAGCAACATATAATCAAATATTTTTATAGGGATAATACAGTGGTAGAATTTTTTTTTACAGTGGTAGGATTATTGCTTACCTTGTACATGGCTTAATCTATTCCCTGGCACTGAGCACTGCCAGAAATGATCCTTGAGTTCATATTATTCCCTGAATACCTCCAAGTGAGAAGCAAACCCCATACCCCACAAAAAGGTTTTCATAATATAGTTTCAAAATGCTTGCTTTTGCGTATATAGATTTATTTTTATATATTAATGTACATTCTGTATATTCTCTAAAAATAGCTAAACCAAATTTTCATTAATGAATTTATTATTAATTGATTAATTAATGTTTTGGGGCCACACAAGGTGATAATCAAGGGTTACTCCTGGCTACGTGCTCAGAAATTGTTCCTCATTTAGGGACCATAATTGGACACCGGGGATAGAACCTAGGTCCATCCTGTGTCAGCCGCGTGCAAGGCAAACAAGGCACCCTACTGCTGCTCTGTCTCTCCGACCCCCAAATCTTCACTTTTACCAAAGATTTTGGCAGCTATCAAATTTAAATATAGTAATGGAAAATAATTTCAATTATTATTTCAAATAAATACTAGTTAACTTTTTAAAAAAGACTTTAAGTATCACTTTTTAACAGTAGTCAAAAATAATGACATTGATATTTTAAATATATTTACCATCTAAATATATTTTGTTTGTATAATTATGTATCCATATCTACAGTCAAATATACAGTCAATTTTGATACAATATTAATGCTTTAATGGGATTCTTGTGTTTTCAATTTCTAAATGACTTAGAAAAACAAAGTTAATTTAATGCCGGTCTAAAGTATTTGAAATATTATTTTGAATAGGCTACTGACTTATATCAGAAAAAATATTAAAATTTTAGTTTTTGGTGGTGTAATGAAATATATTTGGTATATAATAATATTGATGAAAGGTGAGATTAAGCAAAGAAGTAGCACTATATCTCAACTATTTTTCTTGGCAAGGTTTCTGATTTGTCTCTGAAATTAAAATAAACAGACAATTTTGACATTGAAATGGGCATATATTCCATTCAGTTTTAGTAAATAAATGAATACAAGCCCAAATATTCTCTCTTTTATTGCATGCTTTTGAGGCACAGTTCTAAACTGAACTCAGGAGTCCTTCCCCAATATTGGATTTGGGATTCAATGTGGTGCCAGGAATTATCTGTACCACATGAAGATTTTTTTGGGTCCCACCCTGAGATATTGGGTGACCATATGGTGCCAGAGATTAAATGAGGACTGACCATAAGCATATTTTTTCACTGTACTAAATCTTCAGTCTTGTGAAAGTCTTTAACACGTAAGAAAAAAATACCAATTTAGATTGTCTACAGACATTGTCACTTATAATGAGCTTTTACCATCTTCCTGAAAGATTTTTATGTTAAATTCTCCAAATTTAATCACCTAGGAACTGACCTGCTACTCTCTTGCTTTTCACCATATTACTTTAGCACAATGTAGTTCACTTTATCTAATTATTTTAGACATTTAAATAGATGTATTTTAAAACAATTCCAGCATCAGAAAGTCTAATTTTTATGAAAGACTAAATAATATTTGAATTGTAAAATGAACTAAATAGAAGAATTTCATTTCTCTTAAAAAATGTGTGAAGAACTTAGTGATTTCTAAGCAGAATATTCAGTGATATCCATGTTGTTATTGCTAAAATATAATTTCCAGTGTAATATTAAACTTTGCTAAATTTAGTTTTATACAAATCTGTACAAGTTATTGTAGGAGACTTTCATCTCTGTAGCGATGGCTATATATCTTTGTGATGCTCTTACACACTAAATTATAAAATAATCTAGGTATAATGATGTTTCAATAAAAAGTTATATCAAATGCCCACATATTACAGTTTCATTGAAGTAGATAATGTAGGTAAATCATTCAATGGTTTCATTGAAGTAAATAATGAAGGTAAATCCAATTCCTCATTTCATGACATTAATATATACATATATATATATTTTTTTTTTCATCAAGGTAAAGTCAGCAGAATAGTCATCATGAAAAATCCTATTCTGGAACTGGGCGGTGGTTTGGAGGTAAGGTGCCAGCCTTGCCTGCACTAGCCTAGGACGGATCGCGGTTCAATCCCCAGTTTCCATATGGTCCCCCAAGCCAGGAGAGACTTCTGAGCGCATAGCCATGATTAATCCCTGAGCATCACCGGGTGTGGTCCAAACACACACAAAAAAAGAAAAATCCTATTCTTATACTACTTAAAGCATAATAAAACACTAACTATTGAATCTAATCTACATTTTAAGAAATTTATAATCTTTGATATTCCCTTGTACTGAAAATTTGTAGCTTCAAAATTTGTATTTTCAAATTTAAATATTCATGTCTAGTCAATTTCTAGCAGTCAACATTTATTGTAAAACTCTTAATCCTCGATAATGTTATAGACAGGTAAACAAAAATGTATTGCAAACTTAGTTTCAAAATCATGCAAATTACTCTGATTGTTCTTATTATGGGGTAGGGATATTGCTATCACTGCTTGGCACTTCTGGGAACTCATATTGTGGTATCAGGAATATGAACTGTGGTTAGTTGCATACATGGGTATAGCTTTATTTTGCTTTACCTCTTGTGGTATCTCATTACACCCTACAAAATTTTCTTTTATTTACTTATCCATACATTAAATATGGAAGTTATACAGTAATTATTCTTTTTCTCAGATCATTTTAAAAAGTCTATTTGAGAAACCCAAGAGACATATGTGACACTTTTTTAAACTAATTAAATTAGTTTAATTTAAAATGAAGAATGTACTGTTATTTGGTGACAATATATCAAGTTTATGCATAGTTCACAATTACAGAAACATGCTTCAAATTATCAAAATTCTCTTGCTGAACTGTAAAGGAGCTATGGCCTTTGATACAAAAGTTGCATATGAATAAGACAAAAATTTAACCTATTGACTTTTTCCGTGACCAATTCTGAAAACTCAGATAATGAAAACAATAATGTGTAGCTATTATATGTTCTGCATAACTTAATGAGAATGAACACAATGCTTATTTAATTTAATTGGTATATAATATTATCTTTCAGTTCCCAGCATACACCAATAAAAAACTGAAACTCAAGCATCAACAACTTTGTAGTGATGACTTAATTTAAAAAAGATAAAGAAAAAATGTGAGACAAGTAACCAGAATGGAATGCAATACTTAAATATACTTTTGGAATAAATACCTGCCGTATATCTCAAATCATCTTTATGGTGGTGAATTGTTTAACCAATGCTAAGTGAAATATTAAAAGTAGATGACATATTTTGCACAGTGCCTGAAAGGAATATATAAAATATATTACTGGCACCTTTTCTTGTTTATTTCGACCCATAATTTTCACTAAATACATTTCTGTATATGAGAAAAACCTATAAGTAGTACAAAAACTAAAATTATAGAACATATGAAAAATTAGTCTGCCAAAGAATAATATCTTCATTTATTATTTTATTTTTCATTCCATATTTTCCAACCTTCAACTATTGTTATGTCCTAGCCTCAATATGGTTTGTCATTTTTTTATCTAGATCACTCCATTCTCTGCATGCTTTATGTATCGTTACTACATTTTTTCTAGATAAGATTACTCTCTATGATACTTTCCTCTGTGTTGACTAAAATCTTTTTATTTTCTGAGAAAATTGAGATGATAAAATAATATGAGTTTGATTTCTTGCCAGTATTCATGACTACCATCGGAAAACCAAGAATTCATTCAAAATTACCCAAACAAGAGAACTACATAAAATTTGCTTATTAGGAAATTTCCAAAGGAGGTTAAAGAAATTTGAAAACTTAGTGAACCAATCAGCATCAGACAAGGATCTGGAAGTCTAAGCTACTATATACCCAAAATTTGCATTATTAAACTAAATGAATGAAGACTGATCACCTTTCAGAAAATTAACTACCTTCTGAGAGTTGGAGCATGAATGTATTTGGCGAAATTATTTTAGGACATTATGTATCAGTCACAATGTCTGATTAACTAATGTACCTTAGTCATAATGTAAGAGTACTCTAAGCTTTAGCCTTAGTATTATTGAATAAATGAACTTCCCTTGCTAAAAATAGTCTGATAAACTATTAGACTTACTTCCTGCGAAGATGGCCCTGAGTTATCCAGATATTTCTGAAAATTCTTGCCAATGGAATTTTACATTGTCCATAAAGCTTTTGTTAAATTTATTTTATTTAACAACATAGAATAGGGCATCAAGAAATGTGAGAAGGAAAACAGTAGACATTGGTGGTGGTAAATGCAACTGGCAAAGGTTGTTATATATTGTATGATTGTAACTCAATCATAAACAACATTATCCATGAAAAACTGTATTACAAACAACCTTGTAACCACTGTGTCTAAATAAAAATAAATTTGTTAAATAAAGAGTATAATTATGTGTCATATATAAAATATGTGAAAGGATATATCTTATATATGTGTATACGTATAAGCATGAGGCTACTTTTAGTCATTTATGAAGTTATTAGCATACATTTCATAATATATTATAGTTGCATATTTATGTAAAATAAAACAGACTAATACCTGAAATGTTGATATCATTATTATTACTGTTAATACACATCAAAATTTATTCATTATTTAGTTTGAGAGTTATTACTTTAGCCCTCCTTAGAGCAACTGACTTAACTACTGTCAGATAAAATATCAAATATGAGTGAAAATGCAATAACTTTTTATTTTCACTTTGTTTTATAAAATATACCCAGTACTTTAATAATCTGATGTGCTTAAGAATCAAAAAATCAGTGGTTCTAGATATAGAAGCAAGATATAGGCGAGGTCCTTGCCTTGCATTGGATTAGTTAAATTCAGACTGTTTAATCCACTCACTAGTTGAAAAACTTGTCTTTACAATCATCATCCAGATTTTATTGTATCATTTTTCTATTCTTCCTTCTCTGCCCCATTGATAAATTAATTTCAGTAAATGTACTTAGTATAACCACAGAATTCAATAATAGTATATTTTGATGATCCTGGCTTAATGATAAATCTTAATACAGGTGATATAATTCTTCCATTTAAATGTTTTCCAACATTATTCCAGTTACTGTCATTCCTTTGCCTCTTTCTCCATTCTTATTTCTTCTTTGCTTACTTATATAATTTTAGCTTGACCATTTTTACATTTTTGTTGTAGTTTCGGCAAGAGCTTACCATATATCCACATTTATATTTTAAAATATACCTTAAATAAATATCACTTCAGATGATAAACTGAGAAACTTGTCCGCATAGAGATACTTTAATTATCTGATAATATATTTACATATTCATATATGTATTGAAATTCCACATCGGTATAGGAAATATAAATAAGTAGTTTACATATTCAAGTGTGTGGTGAGTTTTTCTTGATTCTTCATATGCCTAGTTGGTTTTAATTATATACTGGATATTTTGAATATCATGTAATGAGCCTTGATCTTGCTCAAATACTACAGATGTTCTTACTTTAGCAAAAATTGACAGGTTTAGGCTCTGATCACAGCTCTAACTAACTTCTAGAAATATGTTCTAATGTCATTTCAATTATCAGTCTTTCTTTTATATACTGTTCAGATTGTTCATTTATAGAAAGCATCGAGTGTCAGTCTAGACATTCGTGATAGTTTGTCTCTCTTCTCTGTTCTCAAAATATACTGAGTAAGTTCAAATTCATGTATTCAAAATTCAAATGTTTATTTAGAACAATTCATAAGAAATTAATAACACTGTTCAGTTTTCTTAGTTACTCTCATATTATTTGAGTTCTCTCATAATCTCACAGGAGTATTCTTTTAGTTTTCACTTTCAGGGGTACTTGGTAAACTGATACAGATGTCAATGCTAGGGCCATTGAATGTTGTGCTAGTTACTGATACCAGGGACCTCCAGCATTTCCCAGGGCTACAGACCTCATAATATTCAGGAAACCAGGAGTTGCTGAGGATCTAACCTCAGTCTCACAGATACGATCACTCGTGATCTTGTCCTATACTTCCTAACCAGTCTCTAGTCTGAAATTCGAGCTCTGTTTAGAGCTTGGCTAAATAAAACTAACACTTCCTAGGACCAGAACTGGATCTAAACAGCTGAGGGTAAGGAAAGGGGTAGAAAAGGGGAAAGAGAGAGAAACACACATGCAGAGATAAAGAGACAGACAGACAGACAGACAGACAGAGAGACAGACAGACAGACAAAAAGACAAGCTGGGAGGAAGGCTTACAGGCAGACAGAGACAAACATTGTAAATCCTACAATGAGGATTTACTATTCCCTTCATAGGCCAACATCAACTCTGTGGAAGGAAGTTTTTTTTCTTTTGTGTATCTGATGGCAGACACTCACTGTAGCCACTGTTCTTGTTGAAGCCTACATTTCCTCTCCTTAAATTCGAACAAGCTTAAAGTTGTCTCTTCCTTCATTAATATCCACTTTCAGCTTTTAATCATCTCTCCATCAAGTTGGGGATTATCATATATGGTACATTCATTGACCTTCATGAAGGCTTAATATCTAATGTCTTCCAAATTAGACAAGGATTATGTAATTTTCTGTTATTTAATATCTGTTCCAATCATTGGTCCAAATTCTATACTGCTATTTAGATGTTGATTCAGGTTAAAAATTTATACTATTTTATATGAAGCCAAAATTCTTGAACTTTTATTTTAATTTAAAACATTAATTGAATTACAGTATTCCTTTCAAGAACTGTTCATTTACATTTTAGGTGTTTACTAAACATTCTAGATGTTATATAAGGAGATTTTACTGGTTGGTCAAAATAAAAACAAGTTATTTTTTACTTTTTTATATACAAATTTTTATTATGTTATTTGACACCATTGGCTAAATAATTCCAGTGTCTTCTATCTGAAGATCTCATTTAGAATGTTTTGACTGTATCAATTAGGACTTAATTTCAGTGTTTGTTTTTATTAATATCTTTATTTAAACATCTTGATTACAAATATGATTGTAGTTGGGTTTCAGTCATGTAAAGAATACCCCCCTTCAACAGTGCAACATTCCCATCACCAATGTTCCAAATCTCCTTCCTCCCCACCCCATCCCTGCCTGTACTCTAGACAAGCTTTCTACTACTTTTCTCATTCATTCTCATTGTTTTGATAGTTCTCCGTGTAGTTATTTCTCTACTGCACTCATCACTCTTTGTGGTGAGCTTCATGTAGTAAGCTGGAACTTCTAGCCCTCCTCCTTTTGTCTCTGAGAATTATTACAAAAATATCTTTTATTTTTCTTAAAACCCATAGATGAGTAAGACTATTCTGCGTCTATCTCTTTTCCTCTGACTTATTCCACTCAGCGTAATAGATTCCATGTACATCCATGTATAGAAAAATTTCATGACTTCAGCTCTCCTGATGGCTGCATAATATTCCATTGTGTATATGTACCAAAGTTTCTTGAGCCATTCATCTGTTGAAGGGCATCTTGGTTGTTTCCAGAGTTTGGCTATTGTAAATAATGCCAATTGCACAGTTTATTGTGAAATAAATCGACTCCATTCCAAACATTAAACAAGTGCACTCACAATACAGTTTGTTGCATGTAGAGATAGTTTTGACATAGTTTATATCACCTTGCTAAAGGAGCTTGAGGAGGTAGGTGGACCTATTCTTTACTTAATTTTTAAAATGCAGTTGTTTTCTTTTTTACTCTTGGGAAGTAATCAAAATTCTCCATTTCTCTTGACTTTCTGAGAGCTGCCAAACTATAATGTCACACTTTACATTGTTCTGACAAGAAGAAGATACTCTCTGGGGATCACTGACAGGAGCCAGTGGACTCCAAACATTGCTCTGATGAACCATGGAAGGCGCATTCCTCTTTAGAGCACCAGGTACTGCCAGGAAGAAATGAGCAGGAAAAAAATGCTAGCAACACACATATTTTGGATTCCATTTAAAATAGCTCTTTGAGTAATGATTATTATTTACTCATAAAATATACAGAAATTCAGGATCCAAATTATTTGGGTTTTCTATAAATTTTCAGTGTTTAATATTAGCCATTTTATTTACTTTGGGATAGCTGACTTTGAAATATGCTATTGTCAGTAAAGTGATTGTCTCTGGAGAATCAAAATGAAGCTATGTGAAATTCAAGAGAAACCCTTGTGAATTTGAAAGTGAATGGTGTTTCTGTTTCTCTCACTCATTATATACATTATATATATATATGATATTTTTAAATAAATATTGGAATCATGCATTTATATGCTGTTAATAATATTAACAAATTTGTGGAGCTGGAGTTTCTATTTGTGACACCAATTTTAATTTTATTTTTTATTTTTACTTTTTTTGGTTTTTGTGTCACACCTGGCAGCACTTAGGGGTTACTCCCGGCTCTATGCTCAGAAATCACTCCTGGCAGGCTCAGGGGACCATGCCTTCTGCATGCATGGCAGGCTATCTCTCCAACCCCTGTGACAATTTTTATTGAAACAACGGAGGTGGAAATATTTTTGGTAAATGGATAAAATCAATAATTGTGTAACATATTTAAAGTATTCTTACTAGAGAAATATTGTTCAATTTTGCAAAATGGCCATACTACCTTCACAAATGCTTAGACGTTTGCATAATTCAAAACTCAAGACATACATTTTATCTTTCTGAATCTGTATGTGATTTACATTTATTTATGCATGTGTTTGTGTATATGTGCATACAAATCGATGTTTCTTTATATATGTCTGATTCTGAAGCTACTGTGTGGCCTATATAAATATTTTCTCAAATACATACTAGTTGGTTAGTAACAGTACCTAGAATAGTATGAAAACTATGCATTTAACTTAAAAAAGAATGAACCTGTCAAAATAGTTATCAATATGTACTATTAGAATATGAGAACATTACTATCAGAAACCAATAAAACCTTTTTGTTATTCTTTTCTCTAATTTATTTAAATAAAATGCATCACATAATTAACATAATTGAACATCTATTCCTGATAAATGAGCAAAGTTATTTTAAAAAACAATAGGAAGAAAAAAATAAAAAAGATTAGGGAAGAGAAAAAAATGTTTTTCAAAATAAAGTACCATGATGGGGCCCGAGCTATAGTGCATCGATAAGGATCTGGATTCAATACCCGGCATCTCATATGGTACCTGCACCAGGAGTGATTTCTGAGTGCATAGCCAGGAGTAACACCTGAGTGTCACTGGGTGTGGCCCAAAAACCAAAAACCAAAAAAAAAAAAATAAAAGTACAGTGACAAGTAAATTTTTGAAAAGTATTGTATCTCCAATGAGATTATTAGGAAATACATTGTTTCTATATTAAAGTGAGAAAGGCTATTTTAAACAGAGTAGAAAATGTCAAAAAAACAGAGGAGGAAGTTTTAAAAAAAGAAAAAAAAGTACAGTGGCAAGTAAATTTTTGAAAATTATAATATCTTCAAAGTAGTTATGAAGACAATGATGAAAATTTTAATAAACTCTTGTTGTTAGCTGCTCATTGTGTTATTTTATTTGTTTCTGAACATTAAGTTTCTCAGCTACAAATTGGCATCTAAATTGGCGTGTTTATATAAGGATAGCAGCATCAAACAAATGAAGTTGTTCAGGAATTCAAAGTGCTTTTCTGATACTGAGACTTTTGTGGGTCATGTCCTCAGCTGTGGGGTTGGGTCTCCCAGAAGAAGAAATGTGTGTGTGTGTGTGTGTGTGTGTGTGTGTGTGTGTGTGTGTGTGTGTGTGTTAGGTAAGTTTGCTAAGAGGGTTACAACTCGGTGCTAATGGAAATTTGTTAATTTGCCAAAACATTACCTTGATGTTTGATTCAATAACAAATAAGGTGACAATAAATACCAGTGACTTCTGAAATTGGGTTGAGAAATTAGAAAACACTTACCAAATCAAGTTAACAGAGTACTTGCTAAGACTATACAAAACAACATCAAGAGATATATGTCATTTAGGTATAAGAATGCATTTAACACTGAATACTTCCCATCTCTCAAATATCCTCATGGAAATTGGCTCCAAACTCCAAGATAGTCCTTAAAAATCAGTCATCATGTTGATGAATGGATTCTGGAAACACACACATAAGAAAATGCATAAAACTATATTATAGATTGCTTTACTGAGTCAGCAAAGTGTTATAAGTTTATAGCCAGCTTAAAAGGGAATGAAAGCATCCATTATTCTGCTGCAGAAGGACTCTAATCACTAGCAAAGTCTGTATTGGCAGTACACATTTTAAGATTGTCATGAAATAGTACTGTTATGAAATAGCAACTGCCTGTCAAACTATGCAGTAGGAATTAGGAACTGTCAACGAACTTCATATCTTTTATCAAAACCTAGGAAGGTGTTTATTGAAAAATTGTGCAATATTCTTAAAGACAACTTCAGAGTTACTTAAAATATACTTCAAGGATCATATCAATTTTTTTCCCTAGTCTGTAGACTGTAGATTCTGAAAACGGGAGCTGATCATTTAGTGTGTATCAAAACCGTCTATCTTTATAGAGTTATGAATGTGGTCAACTCAATTTGTAAACTTTTGTGATTAAGAATAACATTTGTTTGTTTATATTAGCATTTATTTAAGCCCTTCTCAGGACGATACCCGTATAGGTTGAACTGAAAGATGCCTCATATTTTACATATAGGAAAATTGATACAGTAATTAGTAAGATCCTAAAATAACACAAGTCTTCTACCCTTCTTCAAGAGAGATTCAGAGAAGACAAGGTTTAATTTAAAACTTCAAGACATCATTAACCAATGCCTGTAAACCATTCCAATTTCCTCAGACTTTCCCATTAGAATATACCAATGTTCTAGAATCCAAATAGTCATTAAGGGAGCAATGGAAGATGTTTCATAGTTATTGTTATCATTTATCCATTTGCAATCACCTCTTAAAAACCATGTTAGTGACTTAACTCATGCTTTTAAATGTACCATTAAAGAGAGGGGGTGCACTTAAATGCCTTGTGGGATACTCCAGTTACTTCTCATACAATTTCACGGTGGCCCTCAATTCTTTCTTTAATTATTAACTATACTTTTGTGTGTCACTGAGTTCAATTATAAGTGGGAGTTTAGCTTTTCAAGATTAACTTAATTAACACAATATGTCCAAACATTATCATTCATCATTACACTTGGTGATACATCTATAAATGAATTGCAAGTATAGAAAGAAGTAAAACACACATCTAACATGTTCTTAATATGCAGAGAATTATACTGGTACACAGTTGCATTTTATTCTAGCTGTTTAATATCATGATAATTTTAAGATTCCTTGATATAGACTTAAATATTATAATTATCAACATTAAGTATCAACATATATAAATATTAATTTAGGTTCATGTATATTTATATGCTACTTAATCTATTCATTTTAGCTATATAACATTATAATAGTTCTGATAGTGTTGCACTTTATAAGATTTTCTATATTATCCCTTAAAAACTGTCTTTCCCCAAGTTTCACAGACGAAATTTATTTTGTATTTGAATAAAAATTTTCTGCAAAGTCATTTCACCAGACACTAAAAGAAAGTATTGTAGAAGAGAATACAGGAATGTTTGTTTTATGAATAGAAATAAAATTGAATTTTATACATTTGCATGTTTATTCATTTGCAGAACAATATTATTCTTTAAATCAATAAATAAGATATTTATGCTTGTTGCACCCTTTTTGTATTAATGCATTATCATTAAACTCAAGTGCATTTTGAGGTAACAGCCTGAAATGCATTTCATTAAGTAAAAGTGTTTTGTCATTAATGTAATGGCTGGTGATATCTATAATTTGAGAAGTCTGCAGTTTGTTTTTATGGAAACTCTTTTTGTGTGTGGCAACTAAAATAAAACTACTGAATATCTGTAGGATATTGTTTTTCTCCAGGTTAGATTTCATCCCTTTGGCCTAGTAGAATTTAAATTGGCTATATCAGTATTAAACAAGACATTACACTCTTGTCATTTCTTTATAGAAAGAAACTCTATATTGCCATTAGTATGATAGCATCTTTCAGTATTTTAATATTTGAACTAATAATGAAACAGGATATTGCCAGCAGACATGCCTATGTCAATTTTATGTACAATACGAACAATCTAGTCATAATTTTATTTATTTTTCTTTCTTTAACTCCATCACCCTAGTCATAATTTAAAAAAATTATCGGTTTACGAAAATAAATACAAAGAATGAATATTCTAGACAAGTATTTGTCTAACTTATCTAAGATTCATGGCATCTTAAGACTTATAACTCCAAATATTTAGCAAGTGAACACATTCACTTTTCTTTAGGAACCAGGTTTCAGAAATGTTCCATGTTTTTCAATATGAGGACAAAAATATAGAACTGCAGCTTTCTGTGACACCATGTAACACCAACTAATTTAGGTGCTCAGGAACATCTGTGAAGTAGATAGGAAACACCATGAAGCAGCAGTATACATCTGTGATATGCATATTATATTTAATTCCAAAATTTATAAGGAATGGGGATTTTTTACTGGACATAAAAGAAACACAATCCTCTTTTAGATTTATAGCACATCTTTATCACTGTGCTCCATGGCATCTTCCAGTTACTTTAGTCTTCGTGGAAACACAAGAGAAACGAGAAAGAAAGTAAGGAACTGAGAAGACATTTTTAATAGACCATGTCAATAACCATATTTTTAGTCTTCTAAAAAAGTTGTCTGAACAAGTACTATGAAGATTCATCTTATATGAAGCAAGGATTTATGGAAGAATGATGCATGACTCTATAAGAATTTTCTCTTACAAGATCCATCAGTTCTAACTTTTTTTTTTTTTTTTTTGGTTTTTGGGCCAAACCCGGTGACGCTCAGGGGTTACTCCTGGCTATTCGCTCAGAAGTCGCTCCTGGCAGGCACGGGGGACCATATGGGGAACCGGGGGATCGAACTGAGGTCCGTCCTAGGTTAGCGCAGGCACCTTACCTCCAGTGCCACCGCCCGGCCCCCCATCAGTTCTAACTTTTAAAGAAGAAACAAATAGTATGTAATAAAATTAATTAGCAATACAAATACTTTTAGAAATATATGTGTCTGGAAAAGAGTGTAGGGATTCAGATGTTTTTTCTATTCTAGGCACCGTATGATCTCTCATGTTTGGCCAATTGTTTCTCTGGTAGCCCTCAGGATCTCTCTAGTATAGACGTGTGGTTCCTAAGTACTGTGATTCTCAGCACCTACAAGTAGAGAAGGCCTGAATACTTGGAACATTTTTAATTTTAAAATTAACTTTATTTAAACACCATGGTTTACCAAGTTGTTTATAATGAAGTTTATTTTTCACAGTTACAAGGCTGTTCATGATTGATTTTCAGTTATACATTGTACAATACCATTTACCAGTGCACATTTCTTGTCACCCAGTGTCCCCAGTTCCTCTTTCATTCTTCCTTCTCCTTTTCACCGTCCTATCTCGATGGCAGTCTTTTTTCCTCTCTCTCTTTCTCTATTTCTCCTTCTTTCTCTCTATTTGACCTTCTTTCTTTCTTCCTCTCTCTTTTATTCCCTTTAGACACGGTGGTCTGCGTTATTATTACCGTAGGGATTTCATACATATTACTTTATATTATTTTGGGTTTGTGTGTGTGTGTGGGGGGGGGGGAAGCACACCCGGTGTTGCTCAAGAGTTACTCCTGGCTCTGCACTCATAAATCGCTCCTGGCAGGCTTGGGGGACCATATGGGATGCTAGAGGATCGAATCCATGTTGGTCCTGGATCAGCTGCATGCTAGGTAAACATCCTAACACTGTACCACCACTCTGGTCCCATCCTCTCTGGATACTATTATAATACTATATTTTATTATTTCTTGAACATCATTGAATATATATCTCTTGAACATTATATTTAATCTTTTCTGACCAATTAGTCAAGCATCATTGGGGATGGTCCCAGGGTACTGAAGACAGCACTTGAGAATTATCATCAATAATAATAATAAAAAAAAACAGAACAAAAACAGAAATGAGATTAAATATGGGTACAGATAGTTTCAACTCTTTGGAAAATTCATATAAAATATAGAAGTTATTTATATGCTTTCTTAAAGGACACTTAAAGTTGTAAAACTCTAAGAAGAAAGTTTATATCCAGGTAAACAGATCCAGATATAGAGCATAGTGGTCATAAGTAAGAAAATAACTTTGTTCTTTTGTAGAACATTTATTTCCAAGTTGATATCCATGCTGGACATACTTGACTCAACTTATGGTATTGCAAAAGCATGTAGTTATAACATTTCAGGGTTGTATACAAACTGGGAAGTTTATATTTGAAGAATATTTAATAAAATTTATATTGATCTCATTTTCTATTTTTTTCCCTAAGGGAGCACATCTGGCTATGCATGACGTTTTGCTCATAGATCACTCCTGGCAGGCTCAGGAGACCATATGAGGTGTTGGGAACTGAACTCAAGTTGGCTGAAAGTAAGGCAAATGTGGCTCCTACTGCACTATCATTAATATTCCTTGATAGTATTATAATCTCAATTTTAATGTTGCATTTGATTTTTTCCTGGATTTTACATCATGGATATATAATTTCTTGTAATCTAGTCAACCTAATCTCAGTTGTAAAATTGAAAATCACTGATTACTAATAATTAATTTCAAGGAAAACCCAAGATATACTAAAAAATGTGGTAACCAAGAAGTGTGGACAAAGAATATGTGTTTCAGTTTTTATATTTTGTGGTACTAAGTTTTCATAACTTCATTCACTCATGAATTTAAGTAACCATTAAGTCATTAACTACTGAATTACTTGTTTATTATTGATCTAAAAATTAAACATTCAAACATGGAAAACAAATGCACTCTGTACTCAAATTTATTCTAAATAGTTATCCATACAAGGGTGCAATTTTATATTTTCACTCTGCTACTTGAATACACAAAACCAAACACAAATTTGATTAACTTAATGAACATATGCAAAACTTTCCAGCAATAATAAGATAGAGATTAATAGCATGAATTTATTAATACTAATACATTTTAGACCTTAGATCTCATGAGCTCATGAAGCAATGTTCAGGTAACTGTACTTATGTGATTTAAGATATACATTTTTTATCTCAAACAGGTTTATTATAGCTATTTAGAAATGAAAAGAGTTCACTGAGGAGATAAATAAAAATTGGTTCATCTGAAAAAATAAAATGTAAATGACTTCAATTGAAGTCATATACTGATGCCAGGTTTAAGG
>PVKC010026945.1:0-15946 GCA_004027635.1 Crocidura indochinensis
TCTTCTTTTTGCATTTCTGGGCTCTGCAACCCTCTTTTCTACACAGAATAACAACAGTCATGTTGAAGTAAAATGTCTACACTGAGCTTTCATCTTAGTTACATCTCTAGCGACCTCATTTCCAAGGTTCCAAAAATTGAATTTCAATGCATCTTTGGGAGGCCCTTCAACCTTCAATATTCCTGATAGGGATCTTCTATAGATTGATTCAGTCTAGAATGACCTTGGAGATAACCTCAATCCCATCTCCAGTTACACTTGGCTCAGATCAAATCATGTCATGGGAAGTTTAGGATAAAAAGACAAATGAAAAAGAAGTTGAGTTGCTCATATCTTGGAATAAGAAACTTGTTGAATAGGTCTTGGAGTTGAAAGGAGAATCCTTATCTCAGGAGACTCTCTGGGAACCTCAAGGAGGAGGTGTGGAAATCCCTTTTTTCACTTTGCTACCACCAGCTTCCCTCAGCCAGACTCCCAGATCTTTTCCTGACATAGGGCAAACTTTCCATCTCAAGTCACCCTTTTAGCCTTCCAACTATAGAGTGTGTCTTATTTGGTGTGTCCTGGCCCAATTTTGCCTCCTGGCCTTTCAGTTGTACTGTTTTCCCTGAGAAGGCTCCCTCTTGCTATGTGTCTTAGTTCTCAAGATCTATCTAGCAACTATGTTTGCATTTATATAAAATCTTTGTTTCGCTAACTCTGGATGTGATGATGCTAGGAGGTGGGGGTCTTTGGGAGATAATTGTGTTTTAATGAGGTAATCAGGGTGGGATAAGAAGAGAAAAATTCTCTTTCCTCTTGAATGAGGGCTTGGCAAAAAAAGATGGCCATGAAGATGTTCTCACCGAGAACCCAAACTTGGTCTTGAGCACTCTAGAATCTTCTAATCTCCAGAGCTATAAAAAAAAGTTAGTTGTCCAGGACCGCTAATCACTAATCTATAATTGTAATAGCTTAAATCAGCTAAGACTTGGGGAACCTCAGGTCCTCTCTTTGAGGCAGTTTCCTGAGCAGGTATGGGTACTGTGGCATATTGGGTCCACTCTGGGTATCAGTGTGATGAGTTTGTTGCCATGGCATGAGGTTATGTTTCCCACATGTATGTGTTTTATTTCCCTGTATTTTTTTTTTTTTTTGGTTTTGGGGTCATACCCAGCAGCGCTCAGGTGTTACTCTTGACTCTATGCTCAGAAATCGCACCTGGCAGGCTCAGGGCCCCATATGGGATGCCAGGATTTGAACCAATGACCTTCTACATGAAAGGCAAACGCCTTACCTCCATGCTATCTCTCTAGCCCCTGCCCTGTATTTTAACAGTGTTAAGGGTCCTCTCACATTTGAAGTTTGACTGCAGGACACTGAGCTACCCTAAAGCTTTTCAAAACACAGTAAAGTGATAGTTTGAGATTCTGGGGTGACACTCTCATAGGCACAAAAGGGAATTGAAGTGTTCTCAGAGTTTTTACAGGTCTTCTAACAGTTTTAGATGGAGTTTTTGTGATGGTGCAGAGAGGGAAGTGCCCTGGAGAGAGACACACACACAGAGAGAATACCTAGGACACTCACTAAAGCTTACTCCCTAAACACAATTGAGTGTGATCTAAATATAAAGAAATTAAGCATGAAAAATTTAATAATATAGCATAAATCCATCAGGTTCCAAAGCAAATAGAAATAAGAGTTTCAGATTTCCATATAGAAGTGACACCCGCAACATTTAATGAAAGGCGATCTGTACTCACAGAAGTCAACAGGAAAGGGTTAAAAGTCAACAGGAAAGGGTTAAAGACAGTACTTTGTAGCAGTTATGTCCTCTACTAGGTCCGCTGACCTGGCTTTTCTAAAAGCTTCTGTTCTTCTTGAAAGTGACTGTCAGCTGGGGAACTATACTTGAATACATGAGAAAATGAACAGCATTCAAGTGTTTAAATGATATATTTTTTTGATCAGGAGCTTTTAGAACCACCCAGGAAGTTCTTGGTAACTATATAGTGCCAGGGACTAACCTTTTAAGGAGAAGCTTGTGCTCTAGGACTACAGGAACTTTGAACCATGGAACCACCCTTTGGATTCCTGAAGTGATATATTTACTTTTATATCTTTTTTTTTCTGTTTTGGGTTCATACCAAGAACTAGACATGGATTATTCTTGTTTCTGTGCTCAGAAATCACTCCTCGTAGTGCTCTTATGTAGTGCCAAAGATTGAACTGTGGTTGGCTACATGCGAGGTAAGCACCTTGTATATATTCTCTTTCTACCGCTACCACATCCCACCAGTGATATACTTTTGTTTTTAAAGTTGAGAAGATAGTTGCTTTGAAGACCTGAATCCACTATCTTATCTTCCAACATGTTGACATATTGCCAATAAAGCTGTTTTGACCTGTCAAAAAATGAATGAATGCTCAATTAATACATAAGAAAATAAAATAAGTGAGCAGGTGAACAATGTCTTGGTAAACCAGGACTAATTGATAAAGTCATTCCACCCACAACAATTAATATATATTGGAATCAAGAGCCAATTTCTTCTAATACGAGAGAAAGGCCTGACTTTGGAAGTGAAAAGTGAATGGACAAAGAATTTAGCTGGGCAAAGAGAGGGTGAAGAGAGAACCTGAAAAATGTCCTCATGTCCTCAGGAACAGCAGAAATTATGGAGATATGTTGGAAAAGCTCAGGCATTTCAACTTCAGGTCTTACAAATACTCTAAGGAAAGATATATATATATATATATATATATATATATATATATATATGTGTGTGTGTGTGTGTGTGTGTATATGTTTAAACATATAACTAAAACAGACTTTGAAGAATCATTTATATAAGGAAAGATATATATCTCTATATATCTTATATATATTTTCCTTATATGTAAATGATTCTTCAAAGTCTATGTTTTATAATAATTACTGACTATATGAACTTAGTTTTAAAAAGCATTAGAGTACATTTTATTGTATGACTTCAATAGATTATTATATAGTGATATTGAGATAAAAACTACTAGAACAAATGTCAGTTTTTTAAAGTAGTTTATTTATTGATTAATTAGTTTTTGGGCCACAACTGGCAATACTCAGGGGTTCTATGCTCAGAAATTGCTTCTGGCAAGCTTGGGGAACCACATGGGATAACAGAAATTGAACCAGGTCTGTCCCGGGTCAGTCTCAATGCAAGGCAAATGCCCTACCTCTGTACTATCTCTCTGACCCCTGTTTTTATTTTTGTTTGTTTGTGCCAAACTCAAGAGTGGGTACTCATTGCTTGATGCTCAAGGATAACTTTGTACATGAGGACCTAGATGATGTTGGAGTTCAAACCTGGATCCCCTGCATGTAAAACATGAATTCCAGTTCATGAAACTACCTCTCTCTGGTCCCAGCATTTTGAAAACGGATCTTTTACAATTTATCTAATGTTTTTGTTTTAGGTTGTATTCTCCCGCTTGATATTCATAGAAGGAAATACTTCTCTGTTCAAAGGGACACGGAATACCTTGCAAGGGAAGTTTCTCAGAGAGAAAGCAATGATATAATTTTTCCAGACTGGCCTCCCTTCTGTATACTTTTATTTACTAGATATAAAGCTTCCCAGAAACATCCCTAAACTTAACACCTTCAGAACACAAGGATATTACTCTAAGGCAGAAAATGCATAGATGTTTTTTAATCTAAAGGCTTCTTTGAGATCCATAGATGGAGGCTCCCTTGATTATATTTGATACAGAATGTGTTAACAGACAGGTTTTCCAATGGTCTTAGAATCCATTGATTGTACTTAACTTATGACTGAAGATATTTTCCTCCTAGTTAACTGTATAAATGATTCATATAAAGCATACTATTTCCACAAAAAGATTGATTTAAATGGTATCTCTGGAGCATGGCCTTGGTGTTTCTCAATTCTTCTGCCTATGCTGGGGTGGGTTAGAGATGATTATGTGGGCTTTAGCTAGATTAGAGGCCAGTTAGGTTATTTGTAACAGAGTGGCCTGGTCAGCTTCAGAGCTCTGCCCTGTCCCTGCCCTTTTAAGAGGGCAGAGATCACCAACAAAGCTCGTTGAAAGGGAGGCCCATACCCAAAGTTCAGATCGGACAGATGAATGAGCCCATTGTATATTGGCAGCCATTTTTATGATTTTTTTTTTTTTTTTTTGCAGTCCAAAGTATTCCGTAAAAGGCCTGTTGGTCTATGCTCATGGAAAGGATTGCAGTGTGAGATTGTTACTGCACTATGGGAAGCAAGGGTTGAGAAGCCAGCATTTCCAGGGGTTGAGCAGATAAAAACTGGAGCCTTGTCACTAGGAGTTTGTGGGAGACAGTGGGAAGAGGGAGCAGGAGTACCAAGACATCGACCAGAGAGAAGAACGTGGGCATGTTGAAGTATTAGATTCCCTTCTGTTGGATGAAGGTGATGAGGGAGTGAAGGTAGACAGAATCAGCTGGAAGTCACTGCTGCAGGCATCCTGCATCTCAGCAATTCCAGTGGAGTGGAGTCCTTCATGAGAAGAAAGCGGGAGCACAAGCGGCCTAATGGGATAATGTCGAAAAAAGTGATGACCACACACAGAGTATGTAGGGTCAATACATTTTCTGGAGGGGTGAGACTAATTTATTTTCCAAACAGGGGTTTTTATAGGACAGTGGTCGGCAACCGTTTTTTTTTTCAACTGAGCCAAATCTCGCCAAAACCACGATTGAAATTTATTTTGAGAGACACATTTTTTTGTTTTTGTTTTTTTTTGACAGCGCTCAGGAGTTACTCCTGGCTCTGTGTTCAGAAATCGCTCCTGGCAGGCTCAGGGGACCATATGGGATACAGGGATTTGAACCACCGACCTTCTGCATGAGAGGCAAACACCTTACCTCGATGCTATCTCTCTGGCCCTGAGAGCCACATTTTTAAAACTGAAAATACATAGGATGGTACAGTGTTTTTAGATTCAATAAGTTTTTATTGAGAATATTCTACATGCAAGTATCCACATAGTTCGGGAGGATACAAATAACACAACTAATAAAACAAAAACTTTAGAATGATATTATTTATCGATTAAAAATTTGCCTGACAATGTAGAGAAAATTACATCCTGACAATGACTGACAAAGTCACAAATCACTAATGTGAACATAGGTTTTGCATTTCCTTGGATAGTTTGAGTAAGTCAGGTTTGTATGTTGTTGTTTTTCATTTTAGGCATGATTCCAGGTTCTCATCGATGAGATGATTTCTCAATTTATTCTTGATAAGATTCATGCTTGAAAATGATTGTTCACATAAATATGTAGACCCGAAAAAGGAAAGAACAACAAATGCTAGCTTTCTTAGTTGATTACATGAGTCAGGAATACTATTACAGGTGTTAAAAATCAACATATCTTCCTTCTCCAGGTCTTTCAAAGCAGACCACTTGTGCTGTGAACCAAGTTCATGTTTGTGTTTCTCCAATCTTTCTAAATTAGCACAAAGATGTTCAAATTTCGAGCTCCACAATTCTTTGGTTTTTTTTTTAAATCCAGAAATTGCATTTCAAATTTGCCAATGTCGATATTAATTGGAGAAACATTTAATTCCGTTACAGTGGCATTCAGAGGTTTATTAACAAAAGCTAATATCGGTTTGCTGTTTCTGAAATCCTGAAACCTCTTGAGAAATGCTTCCCTCATATTTAAAAGTGCTGTTTTAAAATAGGTAATGCCAATATCAGAATTATTTTCTTGGCAATTTTTCAACAGGCTTGGAAGGTGAATCAAAGTTTCTCTGTCAACATTTTGAGCAAAAGCAGATAATTTGTTTTCAAACGAAATAACTTCTTCTTCTAACATGGAAAAATTGTTTTTCCTTTCCCCTGTAGTTTATGATTAGGCTGATTTAGATGTGAAGTAACATCCACCATTAAATACAGTTTTTGAATCCACTGATCATTTGATAATTCTGGATTAACAGAATTCCCTTCTCGAGGAAATGTAACAACCAGTCTTTTGTAAGGCAATTATCTACTGATCTATTGGGTTTACTATACCAAAATAATAATAATCAAACGCTATTCAAGCATTCAGGTCTAAAGAAAACCTATAAGCCATGCTGTCTCCTTGTCTACTGTGAAATCACTTTACTGCCAGTTTTCTTACCTCTCTTAGCTTCATTAACTTGAGTCCACAGTCAATTAAGGAAAATTAAAAAATGACCAAAAGCAGGTAATACAAATGTCTAATTTAATTTCTTAAGTGGAATATGGAAGAGTGAAGTGAATCCTGAAGAATTATTTTCTTAGTTACTAAACTGGTTTTCTTAGTCACACTGGTTTGTTGGGAGTGTAGAAATTTGGTGAAATTAAGAACTAGATTTTTGGGCTGGAGCAATAGTGCAGCAGTTAAGGCATTTGTCTTGCACGGGGCTGACCTGGGGCCAACTTGGGTTTAATCCCTGACATCCTATATGGTCCCCCTAGCCTGCCAGAAGCAATTTCTGAGTAAAGAGCCAGAAGTAACTAACTCCTGAGTGCCACCAGGTGTGGTCCAAAAATCAAAACCAAAACAAACAAAAAAGAACTATTGATTAAGACTAAGGCTATGAATGGGCTACATCAAATAGTAGTCTTGAGGTAAGCAAGGACAAGAAAATATAACATTTATTGAGTAATTATTTTGTGTCAAAATTGTTCCAATCTTTTAAAAATATTTGAAACTTTATTTAAACACCATTTTAGGTATCCAATTTTCTACTACCAATTCTACCACCAAGTGACCTGCCCTCCATCAGTGTTCCCAATTATCCCCTCCTCTCAACTTGCCCCCATAGCAGGCACAAAATAATTTATTTCATATTGCTTGTTGCAATATATAACTCACAATGGTGTTGCTAAAATTGTTGTCTGAGTAATAACTGAGATGTTAGGTGCTCTTTGACCCTTCTGCATTATTTTTACTCATTGAGTTTAGTGGTCTTCTAAACAACTTTTTCATGTATTTGTGCTAACAACTTGTTTAAGTCTCCAAAAAGACTGAGGAAATGCTAGTATTTACATTTGATAAAGAGTTGCTAAAATAAGAAATACAAATGGCCAAAAGATACATAAAAGTGCTCCACATCACTAATCATCAGGGAGATGCAAATAAAAACAATAAGGAACACCACAGAGATTGGCACATATCACAAATTATGAGAGCAGTCAGTGCTGCAGGAATGCAAGGAGAAACTCTTATTCACTGCTGGTGGGAATGCCACCTAGTCTAGCCTTAATGAAAAATAATATGGAGATTCCTCAAAAAACTGGAAGCTGAGCTCCTATATGATTTAGCAACACCACTCCTAGGAATATACTCTAGGAACACAAAGACACAATACAAAAATAACTTCTGCACACCTATATTCATTGCAGCCCTATTTACAATAGCCAGAATCTGGAAACAACCCAGATCCCCAAAACAGATGACTGTCAAAAGAAACTGTGGGATATCAATACAATGAAATACTATGCAGCTGTCAGGAAAAATGGAGTCATGAAATTTTCCTATACATGAATGGACATAGAAACTATTATGTTGAGTGAAATAATTCAGAAGGAGAGAGAAAGACACAGAATAGTCTCACTCATCTTTGGGATTAAAAAAATAAAAGAGATTATTTTAATAATACACAGAGACAATGGAGATGAGAGCTGGAAGTTCTGGCCCATGGTATGAAGCTTACCACAATGAGTGGTCAATTCAGTTAGAGAAATAACTACACTTACAACAGTGAGTTAGAGAAATAGAATGCATGTTTCTAATACAGGCAGGGCTTAGGGGAGGAGAGTGAGGGAAAATTGGTGGTGGGAATATTTCACTGGTGACAGGGGGTGTTGTTTTTATTTTATTTTATTTTTTTTTGGTTTTTGGTTTTTGGTTTTTGGGCCACACCCGGTGACGCTCAGGGGTTACTCCTGGCTATTCGCTCAGAAGTCGCTCCTGGCAGGCACGGGGACCATATGGGGAACCGGGGGATCAAACCGTGGTCCGTTCTAGGTTAGCGCAGGCACCTTATCTCCAGCGCCACCGCCCGGCCCCGGGTGTTGTTTTTTATAACTGAAACCCAACTACAAACATTTTGTAATCATGGTGCTTAAAGACATAATCAAAAATAAAGAAACCTTCAAGTCAATGATAGTTTCTTTTTTTCACAGTTTATTTATTTATTTATTTATTATTTTGGGTTTTTGGGGGACCACACTCAGGGATGCTCAGGAGCTACTTCTGGCTATGCACTCAGAAATTGCTCCTGGTTTGGAGGACCACATGGGACTCCAGGGAATTGAACCGTTGTCTGTCCTAGGCTAGCGCAGGCAAGACAGATGCCTTACCCCTTGCGCCATCGCTCCGGCCCCTTCACAGTTTTTTTTTAATATTTTTAAATTAAATCACCATGCGATATGATTTTAAAAAAAGTAGGGACTTTGTCATTTGTAGTTTTACTCATGGTAAAAAGCAAGTAGGATGCACATTCGACTTCTATTAGTTTTTAAAACATGATATATGCCCACAAGGGGTGGGAATCAGCTGTTTCCCTGCCCTCCCTACATGCCTGACCCATTACACTCTCAACTCTGGGTTCAAAATTCAGCGTATGTCTTACAGCCCTGAATATAGTGGACATGTTGGTGTGTTGATATCCTTGCAGTTTTGGTTGTTAAACTTGTAGTATATCACCACTACTGGCAAAAAGAGAAGGGCTGTGCCATGGCCCACAGATTAAGACCTCCAAATTCTTTGGTTGAGACCAGTCAAAGCAGGAAATGTGTGTGCAACATCTTGCTTCTACCTGATTAGAGCACAATAAGAAAAATAACATACTACAGTATTTTTCTTTGTCCTCTCCTTTCCTCTTTTCAGCCTCCTGTTGGGAAAATGGCCCTTAGTGAAAACGAAAATGTCCAAGGTTGTAAAAATATATTATTCCAAAGCAGATGTATATCATTAAGCTGACCAGAGAGATAAAATCATCTTTCTTTGGGCTTAAGTCAGATTGCCTGTGGCCTCTTGAAACTGTTACAGCTTACAATTATAAGGGCCACCTCTTAAAAATGGCCTTCCACAAACTTCCATCTGTCCAAGGACCACCCAGTCTCACTCACAGTTATTATCAGTCTTGAGACCATTCCTTCAATTAGATCTTTGGAAAGCATATCTGCCATTTCCAGTGAGCTTGGCCATGAAGCCAGGAGGCATCTTAACAGTTCCATCTGAGCAGTCATGTGGAACTAGGTTAGCTTAAAAATGAGCCAAGGTCTTAGCCACTTTGCTAGAAGCAGTTAGGAGAGGACTTCTGAAATCTGGCTGACTATTTTAAAGACAGCTCACTACCAATATCTGTCAGCCCAAGTTCACAGAGAAACAGTGCACTTATTTCCTCTCCACACAGAATAATTGCATAACCTTTTCCATTTAATTCAGAGACAATATTGGTCTGACTTCTAAAAAATCCTGTCAATAGGGGTCGGAGCAATAGAACAGCAGGCAAGGCGCTTTCTACCTGAGTTCGGTCACCGGCATCCCACATGGCTCCCCGAGCATGCCGGGAAGGTACTCTGAACAAAACTAGGAGTAGTCCCTGAGCATTGCGAGTGTGGTTAAAAAAAAAGACAAAAAAATCCTGTCAATATTTTTATTTTATAGATAAAGACAATGACATTTGGGCACACAGAGATCCTTCTCACAGGTGGAACAAAAATGGACTCTTATTATTTAATATTCTGCTCTTACTTAAGTTGCTTTAAATTGAGAAGTCATAAAAATAATCAGCTACTGTTTCCTGTTAAGTAGGAATTCTTCAAAGTCATTTGGATTTAATTTCTAAGGTATGCATTGCATATTCTTATCCATATCTCTATTAATGGATAAGCTAAAAAGTTGGGCCAAAAGTTTGAATGCAAAGGCTTGTCATTTATTTCCAATAAATGAATGAGAAAGACTTTAAACATTCAGATTTCTCCCCCAAAGATTTTTTCTATGTTAGCGGGTATTCTTTATTGATAAAATTTCATAAACCAATAAAATTCAAAACAGGAATTTATATAGTTATGTGAACAGCTAACTTATGACAGAAGAAACAAGAACATATAACAGAGAATATCTCTTCTACAAATATTTTAGGAAAACTGAATAGTGAATAATGAAACTATGCCATGATGCCACACTATAAGAAATTAATTCAAATTAGGCTAAAAACATAAGGATGAGACCTGACACTATGAAATACTTAAAAAACACAGGTGATAAAAACTTTGGTACTGACCTTAGAGATATCTACCTCCATTCATATAGAAAGAAAAACAAAAACAAAAACAAATCATAGAGGCAACATCAAACTCAAAATATTTCAGCATTTTGAAACCATTTTCAACATAAAAATGTAACCAAAAAAGGGATTAATATTTATATATAAACAACTCAAGCAACAGAACAATGAAGGGACAATTACAAGGTTGAAGTTCTACCTGAATATTTCAAAAAAGAAAACATACAGTTGGACCATGAAAGGATGTTGTCCATCATCTTTCATTAGGGAAATGATTAATTAAATCTTACTATGAGCTATCTTCTCACACCTGTTAAATGACTATTATCAAAAAGCAAAAAAAAAATCTACCATGAGGATGTGGAGAAAAAAGAATCCTATGTATTACAGGTGGAAATGCAAATTGATGCAGGAAGAAGAATAACTATATGAAAAGTTCTTAAGAAAATTAAGAAGCTAAATCAAATCAAGAAGTTAAATCAAAAGTTAAATATCTGAAAAATATCATTGAATTCAAAAGGATATATGCATTTTTATCTATGTTCATTGAAGCATATTTTCAATAGTCAAACTATAGGGAAACAACTTACCAATGCATTGAATGATGAATGCATAAAGAAGATCTGGTATTTATATACTCAATGGAATACTGCTCAGATGTTACAAAAAGATGAAAATTTTGCCATCTGTAAAATTTTCATCAAAGTGAAAAGGCAACATTCAAACTTTGAGGGCATTATGCTACATTAAATAAGGTAGGCTGAAAATAACGAGGCCGGATAGATAGCCTGGAGGTAAGGCATTTGCCTTGCATGCAGAAGGTCGGTGGTTCGAATCCTGGCATTCCATATGGTCCCCTGAGCCTGCCAGGAGCGATTTCTGAGCATAGAGCCAGGAGTAACCCCTGAGCACTGCTGGGTGTGACACAAAAACCAAAATAAATAACACACACCATCAAGTTTTAATCAGATGTAGGAAATAACAAAGAAAGTAAACAAAAGAAGACAAAACTAAACTTTTAGCTTCTGATGACAGAAAGGCAGAGGGATATGGGTGGGTGAGAGATAGGTAGAAGGATACAAGGGCTACAATATTTAATTTCCTGGCATATGTTGTATATACAAATGGTACTGTAAGTAATTAACATTTCCTCAATTTTGAAAATGGCCAATTAAGCTTGGTATCAAAATTTGCTATACAGCTGTCAAAGGTTTTAAAGACTGAGCAGGAGACCACATGTTAATTATTTCACAACCTTTTCTTTAAAGGAAAAACTCTTTGCTTTTTGAAACTTGTTAATTTATGTGGTTTTCAAATACTAATTCGTAGTCCAGTGTTTAGGTCTATAGGTAAAAGATGGTTGGAGACCACTATAGTAAATATGCCCAGCTTGTTGATTTCAAGCTACCCACACATCAATATTAGATAATGAAGCTGGACAGAAATAAGAAATAATAGCTTGCTTTTATTTCATACCTCATAACACACAATGCATGTAAATAATCTTAGAGCTTATATAAAAATCAAAGGAGTTAAACTAAACAAAGGATTGCTTTGAGTAATTTTTTAAAATTGAGATTTATTATTGTATAGTTTAATTTACAACAATGGCTGTTTTTAACTATTAGCCCCCAGAGTTTATAAAAATTTGACAATTGACTTTTGTAAACTGAAACTAGCTGGTCCTAGCACAAGACTGCTTATATTCCCAAAGGTGCTGGGTAGGTAAGGGGAGTATTATATGAGTTCTCAAAATCACTTGGCTCAGAAATCTTTCTTCAGGTAGTATTTTATAGGGTTTGTTTTCTGGGGGAGATCATTTTGAAACTGCTGATCTAGTTCAGTTTTGTCATTTTTCCCTTGAGGTCCCCCCACCACCCATATTCATAGCTTGTATAAATTTCTGACTATTCACTGGGAGTTTAACACACTACACTACATTTCTATTTACTTTAACAAATAACTATTATTGTGCAAAATACCACACTAACATTACAGAGACTTTGAGATGACAAGACAATATTGCCATCGTGGGTAATGAATACCATAGAAAAAGTAGTATCTGTGCACATTTCATTGACCTGCTTTGTTCTGTTCATGTGAGCAGTGTTATTTCTCATGTGCTATATAATAGTTGAAGGCTAATTAGCAGTACGACTCCATAGTGATACTGCCAGTCTCCTTTAGACAGTTAAAAAAAAAGAAAGTAATATCTGGTTATTATCTTAATGAAGATACAATCAAGTAATGTGAGAAGTATAAAGAAAACAAAATGATGCCTGGTTGTAGATGTGGTAGTGGGAGATGCCAGGACAAAGCAGGTCCTCTTTTTTTTTTTTTTTTTTTTAAAAGCAGGTCCTCTTAGCTGGGGCTGGAAGAGGTACATATAGTCAGGGAAGCCAGTGAAGTGTATCCCATCACTCTTTTTATTCCTTCTGAAGTAGACAAGTATGTGTAGATTGCAAGACCTGCTAACTATAGCTTTTTAGAAAGTTGCATTAACAAATGACCATTTATATTGCCTACACTTTTTTTTTTGTTTTGGGAGGCACACATAGTGGTTCTTGGAGGTTGTTCCTGGTTTAACATTCAGGAATCATTCCTGGAGCTGCTCTGGAGGACCATACAGAATGCCAGGAATTAAATCCGGGTTGTCTTTGTGCAAGACAAGTATCTTACCCATTGTACTATGTCACAGGCCCTAGGTTGTTCATACTTTTTCTTTTACCTATTTGGGTCTTCTGTAAATTGTCTACTTGCATCTATGGACCATTTTCTACAGCTTATTTATTTTGTTTCATTGAAAATTTGCAGGCAGCTTTTGTGTTTTTGATCATGTTATAGATATTGAAAATACTTCCTCCCTGTCTTTTCATTGTCTTATTTGTCTGTATTGTCTTGTAGAGATAATATTGTGTAGGGATTAAATATCAGGTTCTCTAGCTCACTAAGGTTGATCTTTCACTACCACACTCCTGTGACTTAAGATCAGTGCCTGATTTCTTGTCTGTTACATAGGTAGCAATAGGTGTATAATAGGAACCTTTGTCATTGGAAGTCAATATAAGTAAATATTTTGTAAAAACATTAACTGAATAGACATTAATGTTTAATAATTGATCCAAAGTCTTTAATTTTAAACCCATTCATTTCACTTTGATGACTTTTGGGGACACTTTTAAGAAAGTCTCCTATGTTTATTGTACTGAATTTAATCTTTATTTTTACCTTTATATGTTTAATGGTATGAGACACTGTAAATTTAGTACTCTCCATGTAATGGCATTTCTAAATAATTTTTGTTAATAGGTATTAATATTAATAAGTCATTTAAAATAGTTTATAAACACCATTTCAAAATTACATATGCTTTTAATAAGAAATATACTTTGTTACTTCCTTTACCTTAATGCTTTTGCCTGATAATAGTATTAGATTATATATAATGTGTTGCACATCCATAAATATTGAAATAGTTACTGCATGTTTCTTTGGTACAATAAACTGGTCCATTACCCCCTCCCCCATTTTTTGTATTTTTTTTTAAAAGGTGCCCCTTGAGCAGGCTCATCTTCTCATTCTCAAACCCTCTGCTTGCTCATCCAGCCTCTCAGTGGTTGCTTAAACTCTGTGTGACATGGCCACCACATGGTAGTCTATGCAGCAAATTACACATTACGCAGTTATTCTTCTAGTCACCTGATGAAGATAGGCAGGGAAGGAAAAGAACAACTCCAGGCAGACTACAAAGATCAATCTTTAGCCAGCAGGAGCACAACAGACATAGTGGAAAAGACACATAAAAGCCCATCAAATTCAATGAATGAGAACAATAACATGGAAGGCTCAGATGGAACTAAACAGCTCTATAAGTTCTCCTAGAATGATTTTAGTGATACCATGTTGAGGTTGTTCAATTAGCACAAAGAAACAATGACATATTCAGCGGAGTACAAAAAAAATGTGAGAGCTAAAATGAGAAAAGTACAACTAAAAGTGACAGAAATGAAGAGTATAATAGCCTTGAAACCAATCTTGCAATGTTAAAAAGCTCAATATAAGGTCTGAGTAACAGAATAATAGCAGCTAAAAAAAAGATCTAGAAGAGGTGGCAACTTCTAGAAAATAACAAAAGATAGAAAAAGTCTGATAATGATATTTGGAAATAAGCACTTTGGGCAAAAACTAGGTGCTGAAGAGGTTAGGGTTATGATTAGGGTTAGGGTTAGGGTTAGTGAGAGAGAAAAAACTGTCTGCTATAGTGTCAAGAAGAGGGAGAAGTACAGGGGAGTGAAACTGGGGTCATTGGTAGCAGGAAATGTGTACTAGTAAATGGATGGGTATTGGGCATTGTATGACTGAAATTCAATCATGAAGAACTTTGCAACTGTGTATCTTCATGGTGATTCAATTAAAATGATTAAAACACATGATAAATATTAAAAGCTAAAAATAAATAAATTAAATGACTATTCTACCCAAGTATTATACAGTTTCAATTCAATCCCCAGCCAAATTCAGACATTCTTCAAGGACTTAAAAATGTCAATAATAGGGAATTGCTCAGTATCCACGCATGCCCAGTAGGGCTGACTGCTAAGAACTGTAAGTCTTGTCTTTTCTTTGTGTTTCTTTGTCCTCTGCTGACATCTGGACCTCATGGGAGTGGGCCAACTGGCCCCAAAAAGACTCACTCTCCCAGAGGTCCATCCTAGGGCGGAAACACCCAGGAATACCTCTTTAGACTGAAAACCGGCTATAGCAAGTACTCTGCAAAGCAAGGTCCCCTGATTGTGACGTCAGGCTGGGAATATCTCCGTATCCACGCCTGCCCAGTAGGGCTGACTGCTAAGAACTGTAAGTCTTATCTTTTCTTTGTGTTTCTTTGTCCTCTGCTGACATCCGGACCTCGTGGGAGTGGGCTAATAATAGGCTGCAGAAGAGCACGGCCGCTCCGCTTTGCTACACCGCCGTGCGCTCTCTCTAAGGAAAGTACATCAATACAACAAGAAGGGAAAAAACACACTAAGGACTGTGCTGGATCACAGAAACCCAGCATTTCTCTCTGGAATGTCTTCTCTGCTGTAAGCCTAGGCCCAAGATTTGATCCTCTCAGAGGCCTCATCCACGGAGGACTCCACTCACTTGTAGGCTAATCGACACACCCAGAAAGGCTAGAACCAGAGGTGTCTGGCTGCGCACATCATCTACCCAATGATTACCACCGTAACACGTAGAAAAACACACAATACTAGTGTGACAATGGGGAAACAATGCAGGCCAGCGTCAGACATAGAGAACGAAGAAGACAATTCTGATGACCAGATAATGACCAATGAACTAATCAATCTCTCAGATAAGGACTTTAGAAAAACAATATGGAAGATGCTCAAAGAAATCAAAGAAACCATGGACCGAGTTGAACAGAACACTAATAAGAACCAAGAAAATATGATACAAATCGCAAAACTCCAAACTGAAATAACATGTCAACTAACAGACCTGAAAAACTCAGTAAATGAATTGAATGGTAAAATAAATGATCTCAACACCAGGGTAGAAGAAGCTGAGAATAGAATTGGTGCTGTGGAAGATGAGATAAATAACAACTCCATACAGTGGGAGAGATTGGAAAAAAAAACTTAAAACAAATGAACAGACAA
>PVKC010026946.1:0-15952 GCA_004027635.1 Crocidura indochinensis
TCCTTTACCTAAGAGGTACAGGGTTTCTCCACCCTTGAAGAATATTGTCACAGGATTAACTATAGATTCTTTATAGGTTCATTTGCTCTCCCCTTAGTGCTTTTTTGGTGTATAAAGGGCTTCTGCTCCTTCCTGGGTGATAAAATAGCCTTCTGTCTCTAGAGGTCTCGGTATCTGCACAATTCAAGGAGTTGAACTTATGGTTATGGCTTTCTTCGTGGTTCTCAAAGTTTTGTTCCTTCAGTGTCATTTTAATCCGTCCATTTTCATTATTTTTTTTCTCTTTTGGTTTTTCGGGCCGTACCCATTTGATGCTCAGGGGTTACTCCTGGCTAAGTGCTCAGAAACTGCCCCTGGCCTGGGGTGTACCATACGGTATGCCGGGGGATTGAACCACGGTTTTTTCCTTGGCTACCGCTTGCAAGGCAAACACCTTACCTCTAGTGCCACCTTGCCGGACCCATACATTCTCATTATTAGGATAGTTCAAAATGTAGTTGTTTCTCTCACTAAACTCATCCCTTCATGAAGTGAGCTAGAACTTCCAGCCTTCCTTTCTTTTGTGTCTGAAAATTATTATTGCAAGAATGTCTTTCATTTTTCTTAAAACTCATAGATGAGTGAGACCATTCTGCGCAAAACTCGCTAATTTAAAACAAGAACTTGACTAAATAACTTTTTAGAAGCTTCATTACCATTTTCAGTGGCAGAATATCTTTTTTTAAATTATCTTTATTTAAACACCGTGATTACATATGATTGTAGTTTATAATTTCAGTCATAAAAGTACACTCCCCCTTCATCAGTGCAACATTCCCACCACCAATGTCCCAAATCTTCCTTCTCCCCACCCCACTCACACCTGTACTCGAGATAGGCTTTCTACTTTCCACATTCATTCACATTGTTAGAATAGTTCTCAATGTAGTTATTTCTCTAACTGTACCCATCACTCATCAGAATATCTTAAGAAGTTTTTTATTTATTTTTAAAAGCAAAAATTATTTTTAACCTTTTAAACCTTTTATTCATTTATTTTTAATTTTTTATTGAAACCATTGTGATTACAAGTCCTTCGTAGTTGTAATTCAGGCATACAGTGACAGTGAATTAGGGCCATTGCCACCACCAGTGTTGATTTCCCTTCATCATAGTTCCCAGCATGGATCCCATAGCTCCCTCCACCCTTAGTCTGCTGGCCTGCCAGTGTAACAGGCCCGTTTTAAGTCTAGATTGCTATAGTTTGGGTCTCTTGAGTCTATTAAAAAAAGTGTTTGTTTTTATGTGGGAGGGTTTAACCTTCCAAACACCAAAGAGTATTCAAAAGAAGCAGAGTTCAATCCTTAGCCAACAAAGCCACGGATTTGGAGCCTGTTAGTCAAGCAATACTGAGGCTACTCCAGTGCTGCTGAGGGCTTGCAAGGTTGCACCCAGCAATGGTTGAGGGCTCAGGTTATTACTAGGAATTAAACATACCAGGTGTATTGCTGAACATGAACCCTATCTAATATAGTTTCTCCTACCCACATGATAAAAAGATTTAAGCAATACGGATATCATGTGAACCTAAGAGACATATATAAACACTATTAAAATGAAAACATGTTATCAACATCATCCAGTGTGTAAGATCATAGATTTGAGTAAAGAAAACATGATGAAAAAAGGAAAACATGATAGTATTTTCAGAGACAAATAATAGAGCAGTGGAACTGAAAGTGCAACAAAAAAACCAGAAGTCTTTATGAGTCAGCTCCTTTCAACAAAAATATTAAGATAATTCATGCGTGTATAAAGCAATTTTTTTCAAGTTTATGGCATAACAATTGAATATCACATGAAAAAATGAGGCTGGAACCTTATCTTTTCTTATTAACAAAGTGAACTCAAAAATATATCATGCACATAACAGCATGAGATACAATTATAAAACTCTTAGAAAGAAAGGAACAAGTACACATCTTGTGTGCAGATAACAGGAAGAACGATCTAGGGAACTAATCCATTGATGTCACAGTACTACATATACATTTTGGCAGGTATGTAGTTTAGGGTTTCTTCTTTCTGTCCTACACTGTAGGATTTGTTTAATACATGAGTCACTTGAAAAGAATACACATGAATAATTCCATTTTATATTTATTAAGAAATCTCTATTAAAATTTTTTAGAATATTCTTAAATAAAAGTAATAAAGTATCATATATTACATACATGATAGTATTTTCAGAGACAAATAATAGAGCAGTGGAACTGAAAGTGCAACAAAAAAACCGGAAGTCTTTATGAGTCAGCTCCTTTCAACAAAAATATTAAGATAATATACTATATTATCTAACCCTACATTTTCATCAGTCCTTATTTATTCTGTTGGATATACAAGCTGACATTTCAAAATTTAACTTGTCATTGAACTATTGACTCCATTGAAATTTTCATCAAAAATTTAAAAGAACTGAGGACTGGAGTAGGCACCTGCTTGTTATGTGACTCATAAGAGTTCACTCCCCAAGTTACTAGTGTCAGGAGCATCTTGAGCACAGAGCCAGGAGAAAGTCTTAAGTAACAATATGGTGTGCCACTGCCCTCTCCCCCCAAAAATATTTAAAATGTTTAGGGCCCGGGAGATAGCATGGAGGTAAGGCGTTTGCCTTTCATGCAAAAGGTCATCGATTCAAATCCCGGTGCCCCATATGGTTCCCCGTGCCTGCCAGGAGCGACTTCTGAGCGAATAGCCAGGAGTAACCCCTGAGCGTCACCGGGTGTGACCCAAAAAAACAAAAAAAAAGAAAGTATTTAAATGGACTCAAACTAGTAGTATAAAAGAGACATTAAGATTCAGTGTAATCAGCTAAGATATTCTAGAATCTATCCTTTATACAGTTGCCAGAACCTGGGATGGTAACTCACTCACTCTACTGGTGCTCCTATGTTCAAATATTTTATTTAAAATTGTTGACATTTTCATATTTCTCTATTGGAAATAGAGACACTCTCTGTGACACGCTCACTTGTGACATAGCTCCAATCTACTTCTTAAGTTAATATTGTTCCTAATATCCTGTTCCCAATGCCATCATTTATTTCATATTTCAGTTCATTGACAGTTCACAACCAGCCTCTCTGGCTGCTCTCCAGTAAATTGTTCAAGATGAGGTTCAAGTGAGTGTCCAGTTAATTAACCTCTCAGTATCACAAACCAGAGTCACTCACCCTAGTTATGTCGATGGACCCCAAACACAGGCTTTTATCTACAGTTGTACAGAAATGTTTGGCTTTTTGCCTTCGTCTATCATGGCGAGTACATTGTACCTTATTCATTCCCGTATAAAGCTAAGAATGTGCCTTTCACAGAGTGAGAAATTTTCAACAAACATTCATTACATGGTTGAACTGAATGCTTCCTGTGGAAGAGCATGTCCAATCCCCTTTCCACTTAGTCCCTTCATTTGTCCTGAGTTTGCTTTCCTAAAAAGAAAATCCTCCTGTACATCCTCTGAGCAATACTTCAGGTGAGTCAAAGGAAATAAAGCACTGTCATCAGATGTGTTTGAAGCCACCTATTGAATCTATTTTTAAAGCTTAACAGACATTATTAACTGTTCCAAAAGAATTTCAATAACTTGTTTGAACCATTCAAATAGGGTCTTGTAAAAGAAGGGTGGATATGAGAGAGGCATTTAGGACATGAGAAATAAAACTTATTGACCTGGTGGAATGATTATAGAATTGACCACATTAATGGTGGGAGGCATTAATTCTCCTCTGACAAGTATCACAATGGGTTTTCTGAGCATTAAATTAGGTATGTGTCTCAAAGTCTGAATCTCTCTATTTTCAACACTGGATTTGCACTATTGTTCATGAAGGCATAGCTCCACAATTCATGTTTTCTTAACAACTACTTATAATATTTTCTCATCAGAAGGTTCCCCACAGAATTAACCACAAAAATGACATTGACCTTTATTTTGCTTTCTTGCTTACAAGTCTTCACTTTTCACAGCTCTCCTAGTTCCAATAAAATAGACAACTCTATTCCCAAGAGTCTCTCAATCTTGCCCTTTGCAATTTATTGAGCTACTGTTCGCTGTACGCTTCAGCAAGGTGTGAAGGGCTCTTGACGACATTCTCTTGATTGATACTGTAATTTCTCTGCATATGCAATTCCCTCTAAAATTATCTTTTAAGTCTTTCACCAGAAGATTTCAATTAGCATCCTATCCAGCTTCTAGAAGAGCTGAGTGCACGCATATACACAGTTTCAAATTATTTTGATTTTGTTTTGTTTTTTTGTTTTTTGCCTTTCACTCTTACTAGTCTTTGAGCTCTTATTTAAAAGATTTTCCAGGGGAGAGGGAAGGATATACTGGGTGGTTTCCAGCCTTCAGAATCTCGAGGGTATCAGGCAAATTTTTTCTATCTAAATTTTCAATTGTTTGGAACATTAGCAAAATGTGGCAATGTGTTAAATAAGTTAATGAAGAAAAAAGAACAAATGAGAAAAAAGGTAAATGCAAACTCATGAGATATTACAGATAAAACATATTATCTATTAAGTATTTGTACATTTTGATGAGAGAGCTCACTTCAATTTTTTCCTATCAAATAATACCTATCATTCTTATGTTCTGTTTCCTAAGGGGAGAAAATAATTTACAAACCTGTCTTCAGAGCAAGAAAGTGGCCCAGTTATATTATAAAAGCTTTGCATATATGAGAGATGTGGTTCAGTTCCTACTACCTGCACCCCCTCTCTAATTCAATTTCTAGAGATCACATATTATTAGAAGTAATATATTTAGACAAGTAATAAAGGTATATTAATAGGCATTCATGCCTCACTGAAGAAAAATTTTCTGGTCCTCAAATTACACTTCTCCATTTTTATCTTTGATAAAGAGGACTTGAAAACTTGAAAAATTAGTTAAATGCCTGTATTAGAGTAACAGGAAACACATTCTACATAGTTATTCTCCACCATGATTGACAAAGTTCAAATATTCACATGGTCTAATTCTAAAAAAATCTTGCTTTGAAAAGATCAATTCAGAATAATGCAAAATCAAACATGGGCATTTGAATCAAAAAATATTTTAAGCAAAAGAATTTTTAAAAATACAGTGATTCGTGCTTGCTTCGGCAGCACATATATGAAAATTGGAATGATACAGAGATTAGCATGACCCCTGCGCAAGGATGACGCGCAAATTTGTGAAGTCTTCCATATTTAAAAAAAATACAGTGATTCTGGGGCCAGTGTGATAGCAGAATGGATAAGGTGTTTGCCTTGTATGCAGCTGACCTGAATTTAATCCCCGCCATACCATATAGTACCCCAAGCCTGCCAGGAATGATTTCTGAGGACAGGAAGCCCTGAGCTTCACTGGGTAAACAAAAAGTGATTTTTACAAACACTATGGTTTGAGTTTTTCTAAAAGAAGATAATTAAGCTACTAAGTGGAGTGATGTCTAGTCATTTCAAATGTTAAAAGTTTCCATATCTACTACAGTATTAGAAGGTTATTAGAAAGCAAATCTTGTTTATTTTGAATTTATAAAACACATCAACTAAAAAGTTTTTGAGATATATATATATATGTATATATATTGCTGGGATCTGGGTTATAATATTTTAAGTATTTTCAATAATCTCAAAATTATCAAGCAGCCAAGTTACTTTGTAACGAAGAAAAAAAACGTAATAGTTACAATTTTAAATGTAATTTCCTACAACCATTTAAATAAACCATACTCAATTCAACTATCAAATCCCATCAACCTAGGAGTTTTTTATGACCATATGGGATATTCTACATGGTTCCCAGATTCATGCAACTTCTTTCTATCAAACTTGGAGTTTGTTGCTTATGTATAAATTCCAGCTCTGACTTTTTTTTTTAACTGAATGAATTTAAATAAATCATCTCATTTCTGTGACCCTAAATTTTATAATTTGAGAATTTTAAATCATAACTGACATTCTGGATATTTCCAGTTCTTGTGGAAACATTAATGCCTAAATACATGAGAAGTGGGAACAATCACATGTGTCATGTGATAAAAAAAAGTTTTAACACAGTTTGTGCTCAATAAAGAAATTTTTATTTACTGTCTTTATTGAAAGCTCTTATTCCCTGAATGATCTATTCCCTTTAGCACTCTCAGCTCTGAAAGATCTGATTCCCTTTAGTATTCTGTGCTTAGGTCAGGAAAAAAAGCAGAGAAAACCCAGTAATTATTATTTTTTAGACCATGATAAATTCTCAAGTCTCTGTGTAAACAGAGATATCTGCCTTTCCATTCTGCAAATACTAGTCAATTTTTAGACAAAGAATAGCTTCCCCAAATCAGCTATGATTATATCCACAGCTGAATATGACTTTTAGGACAGTAGCTGATACTAGGACAATAATGGATGGAAGCAGAAAGTCTGCTGCTGGAGGGTTTTGGTGCTGGAATGATTTATGCACGGAACCCTATCAGGAACAGAACTGTAAATCATGGTGCCTAGAATATCATTTCTTCTCTCAGTGCTATTAATAAATATGAGATAAAATAGTCAGATTTGACACCGTCCCATCCTACACATCCATAAGGTGAGCTGAACTGGCCTTTGACTAGACCTCTCTAGCAAAGGGAACTGACAACCAGAAATAAAAGGCTCACTTCTTTTCTTTAGTACTTACTTCATGATGTTGGTCATTTTTATTTTTTTCCCCGTTAACTTTTATGGCTTCCAATTCTTTTGTTTGGTGAATAAAGCATCTGCCTTTCATTTTGCATACCTAGGTTCAAATCCTGGCATCCCATATGGTCCCTGGAGCAATGCCAGGAAGTTGGCCTGAGCTAGTGCTGAGTTTGCCTCCACCCTCATAAAAAAAAGCAGAAATAATTTTAAAAAAATTGAGAAGATAAAGAGAATGAGAGGGAGGGTTTTGTGATTCTTATTTTAATTTTGGGGGAGGTGCCACAGTCAGAACTGGTTGGAAATCCTTCTAGCAGTTCTCAGGGGATCCTGAAAGTTATTTTGTGTTTGTTGTTTTTATTTAACCTTCCTAAGCATTTTCAACAAGACTGAGAGAGGCTAGGTCTTATCAATACTCAAATGTCTATTTGATCAGTAAGCAGTACCCATATCCAAATATAAAATGTATATAAATATACAAATACAAAATACAAAACACATTTTTTTTTGGTTTTGGGGCCACACCCGGCGGTTCTCAGGGGTTACTTCTGGCTATCTGCTCAGAAATAGCTCCTGGCAGGCACAGGGGACCATGTGGGACTCTGGGATTCAAACCAATCACCTTAGGTCCTGGATCAGCTACTTGCAAGGCAAACACCGCTGTGCTATCTCTTCGGCCCCAAAACACATTTATTTTACTATATATTATATATGAATATAAAAAATCTGAGAATAAGATTTTCATCTGTTCTATTTACTAATGTCTGTGGTGCCAAGCTATCACAAGTAGCATTTAATAAATATTTTCCAAATAAAAAAATGAAGGCATGACAGCAGTGCATTTGCAACATATCAGTCATTTTCTAAAGTGTTCTTCCCTTAAAGAGAATGTCCCCCCCCCCCATCTGAATGACAACTGGTCAAAAAAAGAGGCACCATATATAGCAGGTTTTGGTAGTCACATCTTGTCTAATTCACGGAGGTTTCAGGGGCAGGTTTCAGCCTAGAGCTTTAGGTAACAATTACACTTTGCTCTAATGTTAATCTCAATGAGAAACCTCCATTATTACTTAATTTGTGTATGTACTGAAGGAAAAATATCTAATTCTGTTATCAACATTACTATCTGGTCTGTTAGATGCATTACTATCTGGTCTGTTAATTCACGCAGGGGTCTCAAACTCAAGGCCCCCGGACCATTTGCAGTCCTCCGTACAACATTTTGTGGCCCTGTCCTACAGGGATCTTTTGTTATTTTGTTTTGTTTTAGTTGTTTGGATCACATCCCCCAATGTTCAAGGCTTACTACTGACTTTGCACTCAAGGATCACCCTGACTTTGCCTCCTGCGGCCCCCAGGTAAATTGAGTTTGAGACAGCTGATTCAAGTGACCAAGTTCTTAAACTTATGAAAGCATAAAAAAAGCCATGTGAATGTACTTATCATAAGAGGTCAATTTTGTTGTGACTTTGTACCAGGTGAGCATAGTTATGACTAGCACCAGAATTGAATATAAATGGAAAAATAAATGAAAATCTACATAAATTCACCTTATACCCATTCACAAAAGAACTATGATCCTGATAGACTTTTTGTTTTGTTTTGGATCACACCTGTTGGTACTCAGGATTTGATCCTGTCAGGGTCAGGCAAGGCAAGGCAAGAACAATGTCTGTAATGTATCTGTGCCATATACTACAAATGTCTTCTGCTGTATAACCCCCCCTCCTCTTCTCTCATAATCCCATTATTCTGATTAGTGAAACAATGGATAAAGAATGACTTCCCTTTGAAATTCCTATGAAGTCACAGTATATGCCATTTTGTGTCATAACTGTATTCTTTATTCAATTATGTTTTTTTTGTAATAGCCATGTATACTAACACCAACTATTTTCCTTTGGTGCTTGCTTTTGATCTAAATCACTACAATTGCTTATTATTACTCTAATGATGATAAGATACCTTGCCTTTTTTCTATATGACTTTTAATGTGTCATATCACAAATGCATCTTCTTGGAGTAGTTCCCAGAAGCCAGAGCACTGATCTTGGGAGGTAAGCGTTCAGCTTTTTCAGGTAGAGCCAATTATTCCAAATTAGTACTATACTACTAATTCATGACCTCACAGAAGTAGGGATTCCTATTATAATTTATTCTACTTAATACTTAAATTTATGTTTGATCTTATCGCTCTGATGGTTATGGATATTATTTAGTGTTATGACTATCATAGGTCAATTCTCAATAAATAGCAAAAGTCTATTCTTAAAAACAGAGCTATCTTGGTCAATTGAAGAAGCATTCTGCATTAATAATGACATAAATATTTAAAAACTATATTCATGTACCACGAACTATTTTAAACATTCCCACTATGTTAATTTAATTTAATAGTCCCAGACCTATCAACTAACATTTCCATTTACAGATCTAGCAATAATAGAGCAATAACACAATTTATCAAAGGTCACACAGCATCAAAAGAATTAGAACTAGTTAGATAGGCTCCCAAATTACCATAGCATACATTATTATTATATGAACTAAAGTTAAGACCCAGTGCTCAACTGAGATTCCTGCATATTCCACAGTACAAGAACATATTTCAAATGGTTAGCTAGTCTTATATATTTTTATTCAATAATATTTATTTTGACCAAAGTGGATTACAAATCTTTCACATATATTTTTTAATCAACTGACAGGACAATGTGGTTTTCTTTAAACTGCTTTAAGTCCAAAGTCTTTTTAATGATCCATGTCCTGCTACTTACCTCCCATACTTGATATCTATAATCTGAATAGAATAATTGTTTAAGGTAGATCATTAACATCATCAATATCCTCCATCAATTCTTCTGGCTACCCCAGTATATACAACTTGAATGAATTTTGAACATTTACTCTCCCTTCTCAGGAAAATACTCCCAACTCTTACTGGTGTAATGCTACCAGTTTCCATTTCCATTTGATTTAAATGCTGTCTACTCTAGATCGTCTTTCCATAATTCCCTTAAGCAATTAAGATTTCCTTCTTAATATTTTCAACATAAATTAAATACAGGCATTCCTATCCTGAATAGTAACTATCTTTTGCTTTTATATCAAGAAATCAAAAACCCAGGCGAGAGTAATAGCTCAGCGGTAGGGCATTTTCCTGGCACATGGTCAACCTGGGTTGGACCCGTGTTTTATCCCCGGCATCCAAATGGTCCCCAGAGCAGTGACTTTTTTGAGTGTAGAACCAGGAGTAACCCCTGAGCACTGCCGGGTGTGGCCCCAAAACAAAAAAAAAAAAACAAAACAAAATTATCAAATACAAAATACTTAGTAATGTTCATTACACTTGTGAACATTGGTTAAAGGACCAATGAAAGCCAGAAAAGATATGTGTCAAATTCTTGTAGGAAATTCATAATAGCAATGGGCATTATAATTTAGTATTTCTCAAGTTCTGCTCCCTTCCACAGTCCTCACACATTGAAAGTTGGAAAGACATAGCCATGGTATTAATTCAATTGCCATTGCTCCAATGAAACTGCCTAATTATGGAACAAAATGTGCATTCTGTGTCTTAGTGACATTATCACTTCGGAACCTACGCTCCCTTAATAAAGTATATTATCCTTCAATCATCTTTATTTAAAGCAAAAGAAAAAAAGAGCCCCACATATAAAATTAAGAGAGGCTCTATTTCCTTAAGTTTACATTTCTAAAATAGGTCAACTTTTCAAACAACAGAGCGAAAAGATTGTCTCTGGAAGATGCTGAAAGATATTTCAAATAAATTGCATACTGTTCTTATTTTTGCTTCTGGTAAGACAGATATAAAAAATCATAATCTTCATCTTTTAATCTAAAATAAAAAAGTACCCCTAGGCATTTCAATTTATATTTAAAATGCATTTTAAAATAACCTTTTCACAAACTGCACTGTTTAAATTCTTCACTGTGGAAAACAAGATAATTAAAGCACTTTACAGATTAGTTAACTGTCAAAAAAATTATGCCAGTAGTCACTGTACTGAGAAAAATCTCTCATTATAATCTTCACCTGCATATTAAAATAAACTATTCATAAGATTACAACATCAGATTAACTCACAAAGTAATAAAGAAATAAGATTTTACCAAATCTTAAAATGTACATTAAAGAATGATGTGTGGATTAGAGAGATACTATAGAAGTTAAGGGCTGCCAGGATATACCTTTCTTTACTTTCTCAAAACTTCTGAGGAACAATGAAGTCTCCTATAGTCATGAAAACTAGAGCTTTCCAAGCATTTCCTGGGCATTAGGATGAGAGATAGTATTTAGATTTAATTTAGTCAGATTTAGATACAGTAGCTGCTAAGTAAAATGATAAGAATGGACATGATATTTAAAAAATATTAAATAAATTACCATACTGAGTGTTTGGAAAATAAACACATACATATACATATATCATATAGACATATTTTTATTGTATGTGAGGCTTAGAGCACATTGTCAAAAATGTTCACACTTTCCAAATGGATTCATACGTAAATCTAATTCTGCCTAGAAGCCTTTCTGTGTAATTACACCAAAATTTTGAATTGCTAAAGTACTCTCCTTCATTGTATTCTAGGTTACACTAATTAATGTGTCAGCTAATTATCTGGACAAAAGCAATGGTCATTTTGGAAAGAGATATTTCTTATTCACACAAAAAAGAGAAGTGAAGTAACTGTAATTAAGTCTATTTCACTACAAGTGGAGAAAAAGATCCCAAATTGTACTCAAATGGTTGAAAATATATTTTTCTTTTCTCTACTTGGAAAATAATGAACTACTCTCAATTGAATGGACTTGTTTTCTAAAATCTAACTCTTAAAGACACATATTCTCTGAGAGAATAATTAGATTTTTAACTGATTCTTATTCAACTCTCCTTGAGAGGCCACTGCTATATCCATATTCAGCCTTGCAATAAGGACCTTCTCATAGGCAAACAAAAATGTATTGCTAACAGATATATAAAATTCAGTGACACACACTTGTAATAGTGTGACAGTGATTCTGATGAACAGCTGGATAAGATGATATTATAAACTCATCTTGAGAAAAATCAGTGTCATTTCAACAAGCCTACCTGACAAAGAATACTTCAACTTACCACATTTACTCACTGGGGCTACTAAAACATATTTACATTATAGGCATAACTCTGCAAAATTATGAGATGTCATTTGGTAGGGGGACTAAGACTTTTTCGAATAGTTTTATCTTACTTAAATTTTTATAAGACTAATTGAGATGTTAGGTTCTCAAAAAAGTTAAAGTCGTATGATTTTTTTTCTTATATTCATTTTCCAGGTGTGAGTGGAGATAACACTCCAGAGGTGCTCAGGAGGTTTTGAACCAGATCTGTTGCAAACAAGGAAATTACCTCACTGCCTAGTAGTCTCTTTCCTTAAATTCTTATGTATTGAAAACGCTATTTTTATTTCTTGCCAATAGATGTAAAAGTAGTGCTCTGATTATCATCTTTAATCATATTTCCCCATGCCATTATTTCTAATAGAGCTCATTTCCATTACTTAAGGTCTGTAAAAACCAGATAATTATTAAATTGCAATGGGCCTCTGGGATTAAGTCAATCTCCATTATTCTTTTATAACACTATTGATAAGGAAATATGCAATACCTATTGATTTTTTCCAAAAGTAAGAGTTGATCAACTCGGCTACAACAGCTACAAGACTAGTTTGTTTTTGAATTTTCTTTTGGTTGCTGAATATACAGTTGTGGAATTTTGAGTACCACAGTTCCTTCATTATTAACTGTATGACTTTGGGTAAGACAGTTTACTTCAATCTTAAAATCGTATTTTTACAAAAAAACAGACATCTACATGAAGAGAACATATAAGAAAGTCCATCATAAAAAGTGTCTTTTTTTTAACCATGATCTTGTTTTTCATGTATTGTAGAATGTTTACAAAATCAAGTTAAAACACTTTTGTTTTCTACTTTAGTACAATTCACTAAATTAAACCATAATGTAGAGGAAAGTGTCTTATTAAATACATCTCTTAAAGTTTAGCTTGGTTCTGAAATGAGAGTTACAATATATAATGTGTGATCTTGAGGAGCTACATAAATAACTTACTAAAATCTAGTAAAAGTAACTAAGAAAAGACAATTTTCAAAATGTTAAAAATACTTTTCCCCATCAAATGGTTATAAAAAACATAGAAAACATCAATGGTATCTTTGACTACAAAATATATATAGTCTCTGGGCAATTATTCTGTTCACAAATATGTATAAGGTGCCAGAAGACATATTAGTGACATATTAAGAGATAGAGTTGTTTTCCAAGAAGTTTCTAATATCGTTTTTAAAAATTTAAACTATATTTAAATATTTAATATTTAAATATATTTATTTAAAATATTTTATTTAGTTAAGTAACTGACTTACAACATTATTGATATTTGAGTTTTAGGCATATACTCAACACTAATCTCATCACTTGCCACCAATACCAACTGCCTGCAGCCTTGACATGTACATTACAAAATCTGGTAGTTGCTGCTTAGTTCTCATGTTTTCAGTGTTGTTGAGTTTGTGCTTTGGATGCAGAGCTATGCCACTTTCCCATATCACCAATATAACCATAATCCTGATCCCTGTTCCTCCATTACTTCCCTTTCCCATCTTCCAGAATTCCAGTCTTTATGTCTTTCCTTCTCTGTTCTCCTCCTAAGCTCTTGGATCAAAGGTGACCTAGGCATCTCCCTATCCCCACACATTACTACATTACAGTTTCTCATCCAGATAACTGTGATTAACTTGTCTTTCTTCTTCTGGCTTAGAAATTTCTAATCCTCTGAGAAAAAGACATATTAAATCTTATACTATTAAGCTATATGCCAATAATCTGTCATGAAAATTGGCATGTGAATAATAATTAAAAGAACAGGAGAATATGGGTTGAGCTCTTCACAGGTGATAATTTTTTATAATTAGTCTAGCAAAAGACAAAATTATCTCACACCACCTGTGGTCTATAAAGTAACAAGTCAAGTATATGGATTTAATATTAGTCCATAATAAACCTCAGAATCTGGAATACAGACTTAGGAATCCCAGAAAGGGCAAAAGGGAACAAATTTGCCAGAAAGTAACGTGGAAACCTAAGTGGAAGTTCTTGAGCACATGGAGAGTACTAAGGGAGATAATAATATACATTAAAACCATAATTGATAATGAGCAAATAATGGGGAGATGGATCAGGGGAAGGAATGCTGGACTGGGAAGAGGGAGGGTCATTGAAATAACTGTATCTCAATACCAGAATTTTGGATAATATTATAGTTTACAAACTATTTTTGAATGAAATGAATTTCATTTTTGAATGATATAAAAATCTTACAAATACTGTGTAAGGTCTTGGGTTGAATCACCAGGATCATAAAAGAAAACTATCAATTGGGAATAAAAAAGATCTAGGTATATGGTGCTAACAGTTGTAGATGTGAGAAAAAGTAATATAATGCCATTTATTTTGGAAGTAGAAACCAGTAACGAGAGTAAAAATAATACAATCTGAGAATAAAAGGATAAAAATTATGTCTTTATTACTGAAATTTGTTAAGATATACATATATTCCAGATAACTAAAATATAGTTCACACATATATTTGATCTTGATCGATAATTTCAGACAAATATAGTTTGTTTATCCATAGTTTCTGACAAATACTTCTGGAAGCCAAGTACTGTGTGTTTAAGGGCATGACTTATTACATTAATAAGGTATATTTTGAAAAACACATAAGGATAGGAGCTGGCTTGCAACGGAATCCCATAGAAGAGGGAAGGGCCCTATCTCCTTCTAACCCTAGGTCAGAGTCTCATCCTACAGACTTCCAGGGATAGAGGTGAAGAGCTGGGGGTTGATTTCAACTATCAGTGAACTCTCAGTAAAGCCTGAGCAAAAATATTTCCAAATAAATCCCTTGAGCAAGAGATTCTGAGGGTTTCTGGGTTGGTGAACAAATAAAATTTGGGAAATCCTTGATAGCATGCATCTTAAAGAATCTTGGCTTTTTTTTCCATACACTTTTGCATTATGTATCTGTTCTCTTTGTAGATTCATGTCCTTTAATACCCTTTGTAATCAACTTTTGCTAGTGAGCAAAAAAAAAATCATTCTGAAGTATATTATTCAATTCAACAAGAATTTTTTTTTGGGGGGGGGAACACCCGGTGACACTCAGGGATTACTGCTGGCTCTACACTCAGAAATCAACCCTGGCTTGGGGGACCATATGGGATGCAGAAGGATCGAACCGTGATCCATCCTGGTTCAGCCAGATGCAAGGCAAACACCCTACCACCTGCACCACTATTTCCAGCCCCCAACAAGTATTTCTTTAAAAGCCTTTCTATGACCTGAGAGATAGCACAGGATGGACAGTGGTTCGAATTCTGGCATCCCATATGGTCCCCCAAACCTTCCAGGAATGTCTTCTGAGCACAGAGCCAGGAGGAACCCCTGAGCGCCACTTGGTGTGACCCAACTCTCCCCCAAATAAATAAAAAGGCCATCTTAATGTGTTCACATCTTAGTGCTAAGAATGAAAAGTTAAGTGGGTGGGAGGTAAGTAGAACCTTCCCTGATAGGATTTAGAATATAATTTATGATTATTCCAGTTCAATAATTATATAGTACAAGCGAGAATCCATTTCAATTTTCTCATTTGCCAAATGAATGGGTAAGTGCTCATATTTTAGGGGTTAATGGATCCTAAGCTTTCAAAACTGGCTATTGGTAGCAAACTACATGATCTAAAAGTCTGCAACAAAATAAAATAAAATAAAACAAAAAGTTAAGAGCTTCTCATATTTGTTCTCTGGTTCAGATATAGGGATAAATACTACCTATCCTTATTCTTCTAGAAGTCTGAGTCATGAAGAGAGACAAGAACAGCCATAGAAATGCTCAATAGTGAGCGATGCCCTCCTCTGAATTTCCCTAATATTATTTTGTCTAAGGAAAAGTAAAAAACTGTCAGCTAAGTATACAAAAGAAATCTGCATGAGAGTAAAGATCAAAGAAATATAAGAGAGGGGCCCGGGAGATAGCATGGAGGTAAGGCGTTTGCCTTTCATGCAAAAGGTCATCGGTTCGAATCCCGATGACCCATATGGTCCCCTGTGCCTGCCAGGAGCAATTTCTGAGCATGGAGCCAGGAGTAACCCCTGAGCACTGCCGGGTGTGACCCAA
>PVKC010026947.1:0-15941 GCA_004027635.1 Crocidura indochinensis
CTTCTGTATGCAAGGGAAATATGCCTTACCTCCATGCTATCTCTTCACCATTTTTTTTGCATTTGTTTGTTTTGTTTTACTGGTGGTACTTTGTGGGTAGTCTTGCCCTGTGTTTGGGGTTCTTACTCCCAGTGGTTCTCAGATTGAATGGGAGTTGATCACATGTAGGTACCTTAACCCTTGTTCTATCTCTGACCACCAAGATGTAATAGGATTTTTTTTTCAAGATAAACAAGACAAGCAATTCTAGTACATAGAAAATTTAATTTGAAATAACTTAAAATAGTTCATCATCAAGAAGTTTTCATTTTATGCCTTGGCACCAGATAGTAAGTAAATGTTTAGGCCTGATCTCAGGCCAACAGACACAATCAAAACTTTACATATGCATGTATGCATAAGTCCATACATCCTGAGTAACACACACCCATGTAGACATATATTCAAGTTATGTATGCATATATAGTTAAGAAATATATCTCCATGATTATATAGTCAAGATATATATAGGGACTCTCTATAGAAATCTACTCTCACAAGTGGAATTCTCTAGTTTCACTCATGACATATCTTTGAGATAAATTGCCTTCTGAAGGGGCACATTAATATATATGGAATTATAATCTATTCTTCCTATATTATCTACTGTAGTTTATGAATGTAAGGCTGAAACTCACTTTTGCTTACCCAGAGATGATTGTGAACTGGAAGGATTCCTGGATTTGTTTATTTTCTTGGGGTAGACAGACGCTCCAAAGCTATCAAGAGATTGGTCTCTGCTTCAAAGATTTTATTTCTCAACTACTAGGGAATAGCACTTATTTCAGGAAATGTTTTCTTTATGATGGGGAGCCTCCTAAGCAACCTTCAGGGGACAAATGGGCTCCTTCCAGTAATATCTGCTTACTAGATGGTTGAGTGCTGGTTTACTCTTCTGCCCAGGAGTACTGGAGGCCCTATTATCCAAACTAACAGTGCTCAGGGACTTCAGGGTTAAACTTGCCAGTGTTCAGGGGGTTATGGAGTACTAGGGACAGAATGTGGGGCTTTGTCTTTGAGCTCTCTCCTTAAGCCCAGAAAAATGTTTTTTTCTTAGAATAATTTTCTTCAGTTATAGACATGAACCATGCACTAAGTAAAACTTTTTTGTTTGTTTTTGGGACACACTCAGTGACGCTCAGGGATTACTTCTGGCTCTGCGATCAGAAATCGCTCCTGGCTTAGGAGACCATATGGGATGCCGGGAATTGAACCAGGTCCATCCTGGACTGGCTGCTTGCAAGGCTAATGTCCTACTACTGTGCTATGGCTCCAGTTCTACCAATTAAAAATTCTAACTTGTGTCTCAGCTGATCATTTTCTAGAAAATCTTCCTCCAAAGATAGTAGTATATAGTATAAAGCCTTCAAAGAGAAAGGTAGATTTTTAGGGGAGGAAAGATGTTTTAAATGTGTAAGTCTTTTTTTTTTTTTTGGTGTGGTTTTTGGGTCACACCCGGCAGTGCTCAGGGGTTACTCCTGGCTCCATGCTCAGAAATTGCTCTTGGCAGGCACAGGAGACCATATGGGGCACCGGGATTCGAACCGATGACCTTTTGCATGAAAGGCAAACGCCTTACCTCCATGCTATCTCCCGGGCCCTAAATGTGTAAGTCTTGATGGTTTGTTGGAATGGATTGCTTTCCACCAGTGTACACCAACACTTAAGTTTGCATACATGTTTATATTCATTTGGGGGTTTCCAAAGTCTTCCACACTTTCATTTTTGTTTAATCTTTTAAAATATACTTTAAAGAGGTATGATCTACTAAATGTACCCAGTTATTAAAAAATACTGACAAATCCGTGATCCATTTAGATAGCAAATTTTGGTTGAGTTACCTAAAATGAATAACCTAGATCCTAGACCATAGAGCAGCATAAAACTTTAATTTTTTTGTAGGTATCTTTTACAGGAAAAAGTATTTTTGTTGTGTACGCATTTTGTTTCTTCAGATGTGTGCAGACAACTCAAAAATGCTTTTGTTTGGGCTGGAGAGATAGCATGGAGGTAAGGCGTTTGCCTTTCATGCAGAAGATCGATGGTTCGAATCCCGGCATCCCATATGGTCCCCCGAGCCTGCCAGGTGCAATTTCTGAGCATTGAGCCAGGAGTAACCTCTGAGCTCTGCTGGGTGTGACCCACAACCCCCCCCCCCCCAAAATACTTTTGTTCGTTTAATTTGGTTTGTTCAAAAATGATCATGAGATAACATTTAAATGATGTGGGATTTTATTTCATTCCTTTTAAAGGTAAAAATTTAGCATTTAATCTCAGAAGAAGAATTCTCTAGGAGAATAAATAAGAAAAATCTCCCAAGTAGAAAAATATGTAAACACAAGTTATGAGGTACATCAAAGACATACGGCCAAGAAATATTTTCTCTCTCTCTCTCTCTTTTTTAATCATTGCAGCTGGCAGATCTTTTGCTTTAGTTCTTACATTTAGAGTAACACCCAGAAGTTTGAGATTAAAAGCCCTTTTAAGGATGTGAAGACTGTAGTAGTAGATCAGAGCAGAGTCAGGAAGGGAAATGTAATAAAGCAATATTTAAATGCCTTTCTCTAAGAACAAAACATATATATATTTAAAAAACTATTAAAATATCTTATCTTAGTCCTACAAACATTCACTTCACATTGATTGTCTCTTAGACCACTCAGAGGAAACTTTTTCTTATTTTTTGGTATTAAATATTAGGAAGACAGGACTTATTTAAATTGAATTTTTTCCATGCTACACTTGGCTCTACAGATGTGTTTCATCCTTTGTGTTGTAAGGAATTCTAGGGAGACGATTTATTAAAAATATTCCAGTAAACACTGATACTCTGACACAGTCAACTCAGCTACACTCAATTTTAACCTTGCACCATGCTCTCTCTCTTTCCTTCAATTCCCATAGCTTAGTTCTTTTTAATAGAATCCTAAATTCTTTGTATCTCACTCTCTATAGCTAGACTCTGAGAAACTAAACATTACCGTTCTTTCTAAATGGATAGGGTTTTAAGTTTATCAAAATAAAAAAAAAAAAAAACCCTACACATATCCCCAGAGTTAAATAGGCTCTATCTCTTCCATAACAAGAAGCAGGATTTTTCCAGAAAAAAAATGTCATTCTATATAATGCATGTACCCAAAACACACAGATCACAAATGTAAAAGTACTCTATCACCATAGGCAGCATTCACTCACAGGGTAGCCAGGAACGGGTCAAACATACATGTGCAAATATACAATTAACAGCAAATTACTTTCAAGACTAATGCCTTTGACTAAGAAGATGAGCTGGGAGACAGCTTCTGACATCGTTGCATGAAAGCACTAAATTGTAGTTTTCAAGAGAAGGAGCTTCATATCACATCTCGCGAGTTTCGGATCGCACAGCAGAGAACCATGCTAAATATCATGCCCAAGATCTGGAAGAAAAAGAAGCATTTACTATTTTTATATGAAACAGGTTCAAACCACCGAGCACTGTTAGTGACATCACTGTGAAAAAAGCATAAAAAGGGTCAGCAAGTGACCCGGGCTTCCTACTTGAGTTAGATAATAATATTTTCTGGTTACAAAAAGCATTTAAAACTTTTTTTTATAAGACCATTGTAGTTACAAGTTCTTCATAATATCTATGGGTTTTAGGAAAAATAAAAGACATTATTGTAATAATACCCAGAGCCAGTAGAGATGAGGACAGGAAGGACCAACTCACAATATGAACCTCACCACAAAGAGCGGTGGGTACAGTTATAGACATAACCATACTAACATCTATCATGACAATGAGTGAAAGAAGTAGAATGCCTTTCTCAAATACAGGCAAGAGGAAGGGGAGAAAGGATATGGGGGCATTGGTGGTGGGAATGTTGTATAGGTGGAGGGTGTTCTTTTTATGACAGAAACCTAACTACACATATGTTTGTAATCATGGTACTTAAATAAAGATATTAAAAAAAAAAAACAAGTCCTTCATAGTTGTATTTCAGGCATATAGTGACAGTGAACTAGGGTCATTTCCACCACCAGTGTTGACCTTCCTCCCACCGAAGTTCCCAGCATGCATTCCATGCCTCTGCCCTTAGCCTCCCGGTCTACCAGTGTAACAGGTCCATTTTTATTAAATAACATTTTAAAATCTGCTACTTAGTTATGACGTTTAGCTACCTTATATTTATTTGTTTGTTTGTTTGTTTGTTTTTGTTTTTGGGTCACACCCGGCAGTGCTCAGGGGTTACTCCTGGCTCCATGCTCAGAAATTGCTCCTGGCAGGCACCGGGGACCATATGGGGCACTTGGATTCGAACTGATGACCTTTTGCATGAAAGGCAAACGCCTTACCTCCATGCTATCACCCGAACCCCTATTTGTTTGTTTTTTAGGGGTTCATACTAAGCAGTGGTCAGGTTTACTTCTGGCTTTCACTCAGAGATGTCTTCTGGTGGGACCTTAGGAACCATAGATGCTGGGGATCAAACCTGGTACAGCCATATACAGGGCAACCTCCTTATCTTCTTGCTGTACTATCACTCCAGTTCATAGAACTAGCCCCCACCCTTTGGGGGGGGGAGCAATATTTGGAAAAATTAATGGAAACATAAATGGGTCAACTAGAAAACTGCCAAAAATGGTTCTGTCTTCAGTCATTCTCCCTTCAATTGTGTAAAGACTGGAATAGGACCCCTGGGTGCCACATTTACAAATCACAACCAAAGGTTGTTTCAAGACATCAGTGCCATGAATCTCTGACCGTTTCTTAAATCCCATTCAAAATCAGACTAGGGTCTGTAAATGCTAAGATAAAAAAAAGGTAAAATTCATCATTTATTTTGGAGAGTGGGTGGGGAGATTTAAGTAAAGGAATAACCAGAAGTGAAGCCCCGGGCCTTTTTCTTTGATGGAACTTAGTACCAACATGTGGCAGGAGAGAAACCTAATGGACAATTGGGTAACTGATCATTTGTGCAAATAACTTACATGTACATACACAACTCTAGGGTGCTGACTTAACAGAGGTATCCTTTCTTCCCCTTGGGCCAAGATCATGTGCAGCCCTTTCTTCATTCAAGCTTCATTCTAGGGGAGTTGAGCAGAATGAACCTCATCCTACAGCACCTGGACTCAGGGGTGTAGCTTCATTCACCAGGACCCCCGGTTCACAATGGTTGCTCCCATTACATGGATGGTGAACAACTCTTACAGCTCACAATTGTCTTTGGTGGGGTCAACAGTGTGGCAATCAACTTGGCCCAATGCCATTGGGGAGGACCCGAGAGAAGCCCCAAGAGTGGGAAATATTTTCTCAGCAAATATTCCCACTCAGACAAACCCCTCTGTGTTCTCAACACAGAAGAGGAAATATGCTTTAAAAAGAAATAAGGAAAGAAGGAAGAAAGAAAGAAAGAAAGAAAGAGAGAAAGAAAGAAAGAAAGAAAGAAAGAAAGAAAGAAAGAAAGAAAGAAAAAGAAAGAAAGGCTGGAGGGGAAGTATTGCCAGCACAGCTATGAACACAGTTCCTGGACAATGAAAATACCTGTTGACTGGCCTCTTTGACCCACATTTTGTTTCCTTTCAATCTTATCTCCCTAGACACCAGAGTTTCTTCTAACTCTGAGCTGTTCATCTCATCTTTAAGAAGACACCTCTCAAAAGAGCATGCAAAGACCTTGATTGTGTGCCTCACAGACCCTTATCGCACCATCCCTTTTATCCCTACTGATTTTTGCATTCCCTTTCCATCCCTACCCTTCCCTTCTCTCACCATCCTTCCCTCACTATCCCTTTTATCCCTACTGATTTTTGCATTCTCCTTTCCTTTCCTCTTTCTTTTCTTTTCTTTTCTTTCTTATTCTTCTCTCTCTCTCTCTCTCTCTCTCTCTCTCTCTCTCTCTCTCTCCCCCCCCCCCCCCTCTCCCCCCTCCCCCCCCCCCCCCCATATTGTATGGCTACTGAACTCCAGCAAATGTCTGGATGTGCTCAGGAACATTCCTGATCTTTTCTTTTTCTGGATTCTGGTATTGAAAACACTCAGGTTATACACATTTCTTAAGCTCTATGTTCCAGACCCTTGAAATGATTTATTTTTTAATAGCACTTTATACAAATCATGTCATATCATCTTGACATCTGGAGGTTGAAATTGAAATCATCATTTTACAGTTGAGGGAACAGAGCAATGGAGAAATGGGCTGATTCCTCTGACATCCTTTGCCTTCTAAGTAATAGTTAAGAGTTGAATCCAAAGAGAGCACTACTGAAGCTTACACAGCTAATCAAGATAGTATGATGACTTTTCAAATCAGAGGGCAAAGATTAAATTTTTTTGGTTATTTCTGATAGTAAGAAGAGTCCAGAATTGAAAAATCACCTGTCAACTTTCACTGTGATGGCCTGAAAAACGAATAATTATTGCAAATATAAATATAGGAGCAAATTACGTTCAAGTTGAATTTTATATCTTTTTTTTTTTTTTTTTTTTTTTTTTTTTTTTTTTTTTTTTTTTTTTTTTTTAGTAAGGTAGGTATTTTGTTCTTAGGTGTCCTTTAACACAGGTCTTTGTCTCTGAAGAAAACTCTCTCCCAAGAAACTTCCATATCACACTTGAAGAAAACAACAGATTCAGGGCTTCTTAGGTAAATTCAAAAATATTCTTACCATGAAACCTGCAGTTCCAATGCCGACAATGCCAATGAGCTGAAGTTTCACACTGATTACAGACTCGATTTCATCGATGCAATTCTGTTTTGGGAGGAAAATAAATATCAGCAATAACAACGTGCAAATCACTACTCTACTTAACCCTTTACAGATAATTCCGTGAGAGCTAATCCACACCAGCTTTAACTCATATTAAACCCATTCCTCCATACTAACACTGACTGTCCAACTTAGAGCAAACATGTAGTTTGAAGGGAAAATGTAGCATCTTCTTATTTTACTGAGTTTTTCTCTTTTAAGCCAATTACTACTTCATAGGCATAATACCTGGTTAAAGAACGCTATTCTAAGGCATTTGTAAACATGGGGTTACTTCTTACCTGCAGCACAAGAAAAACAAACCAAACCCTTAAAATAAGAACTCCATGCTTTCCTATGATCATTCATGGATTTTTATTTACAGACTTGATTCAATTAACTAGACAGAGTAGGTTTACCTAATAAAACACAAAATGTCTATAAAGTTCAAATGAGACAAAGATAAGTCAAGATTTGGGAGCTAGAGGATCATTCCCTCCAATGCCCTCCCATGACTGGTTGTCATGTATCCTGATCTATTCACCCATGACCTTATTGACATGTAAAGTAGATCCAAGAACCTATACGTATGATGGGTTGGGGAAGGAGCCCTGTAGTCTCTCAGAAGCTCTAGGAAAGCTGTACAGTGTTCTCAGATCTCTTCTCAGCCTCTACTTTTTCATCTTGAGCTCTACTTTTTTCAGGTGGTATTGGAATCATGAATTTGGGGCAATAAGACATGGTGGCCTTTGCCTTGAGGAGACAATCTAGATCCCTACTCCACTCCTTCCCTCTTATAAAGCAGTGGTAAAAATTTGAGAACTATTGCTCTAGGATAGATTGTGGCTACCTTAGTTGAGAGCGAGGAATGGTTTCAATCTTTGGAATTCTTCCAACTTTCCTCTTTCTGATCTGCAAAATGAACTAGAAATTAAGGTCCCTCATTCTTTTCTGTCCTAACGGTCCAAGCTAGGGCCTTACTTTTCTCTGTTAAAATTTAGACCCAAAGAGACTTTGGAACTTGGTATGATAGTACATACAGCAGGTAGGGTATTTGCCTTGTACCCAGCTGACCTGGTTTAATAATCTACATCCCATAAGGTCCCCTGAGCACAACTCAGTAATTCCTGAGTATAGACCCAGGGGTAACCCCAGAGCAGCACCAGATGTATGATAAAACTGATCCCCTCAAATAAAGTTGATCTGATCTCTTCTACCCACTTTTCATGAAAATACAGAACCCAAATTGCAATAAAGAAAGCTTGAGTGTTTAGGTTCAATTATGAATTTAAAAAATATTGGGGCCCGGGAGATAGCATGGAGGTAAGGCGTTTGCCTTTCATGTAAAAGGTCATCGGTTCGAATCCCGGTGCCCCATATGGTCCCCCGTGCCTGCCAGCAGCAATTTCTGAGCATGGAGCCAGGAGTAACCCCTGAGCACTGCCGGGTGTGACCCAAAAACGAAAAAAAAAAAATTAGCCTCTTTGCTGGCTCATTCCCTCTTTTCTCCTCAGGGCCCTTATATTGTGAGTTATCATCTTTCCTGTCTGTACAGTTACTTCTTTATGTACATGCCACTAACTAGATAATATCACACTCAATGTTTTAGTCCAAAATAGTAAGTTAAAAATTCCCTTGTAGATGCTGGGGAAGGGGTCGCAGATGGAAAGGAAAGGACTTGGGATATCAGTGAAAGTAGGCATCCTGATGATGGTGTGAGTATAAAAAAGATCATACTATTGTCAAATGACATATGGAAATAAATAACAAAAATAATTATTTATAAAAGGGGTGGGGGAGGAGAGAGATGAGGGCATTGATGATGGGAATGTTGCTCTGGTGAAGCAACATTCTGTGTTTTTTCTAATATAACTAAACCCCAACTACAATCATGCTTGAAATCATGATGTTTATATAAAGATATTTATTAACAAAAATAAAAACACTGGGAGATAGCATAGAGGTAAGGCGTTTGCCTTTCATGCAAAAGGTCATCGGTTCGAATCCTGGTGCCCCATATGGTCCCCCGTGCCTGCCAGGAGCAATTTCTGAGCATGGAGCCAGGAGTAACCCCTGAGCACTGCTGGGTGTGACCAAAGAAAAAACAAAAAACAAAAAAACCAAAACATAAACTTTAGGGGCTGGGCGGTGGCGCTGAAGGTAAGGTGCCTGCCTTACCGCGCTAACCTTGGACGGACCAAGGTTCAATCCCCCGTGCCCCATATGGTCCCCCAGGCCAGCCAGTGGCGACTTCTGAGCACATAGCCAGGAGTAACCCCTGAGCGTCACTGGGTGTGGCCCAAAAACCAAAAAAAAAAACAGTGGTGGTGTTCACTGCTTTGGGAGTTACTATTTTTTTTGTTTTTGTTTTTTGGGTCACACCTGGCAATGCTCAGGGCTTATTCCTGGCTCTACGCTCAGAAATTGCCCTGGCAGGCTCGGGGGACCATATGGGATGCCGGGATTCGAACCAGCGACCTTCCACATGCAAGACAAATGCCTTACTGCTGTGCTATCTCTCCGGCCCCTCGGGAGTTACTATTTTTGTAGCCCTATAATAACAACATATATTACTTACTGAGATGTTGTTATTATAGGGCCCTCGTGATGCCATAGTAGAGAAATTCTGGATTAACCACAGCATGGACCAATTTGTCTCAGACAGAAGTAGTCTAGGTAGAGAATCTCACCTTATATTCTTGCAGCTCCTTTGGGCATAGGGAATGGACGTGCTCAGAAGTCTCTTTTCCACAGCACTGAAACTAGATTCAGAAAAGAGTTTTTAGCACAAGGACGGGCAAAGCAACTGCCTTGTTGGGCCTCCAAGCTGGGCCCAGGATATCAAGTTAGCAAAGTAGCCCCTAAGTTTCTGTAGTATCTGCTGATGAAACCCATAGTGCCATTTCTGGAAAAATTTGAAGGATCATATCTGTGTGCTGGCAGAATAAAGACACATCTCAAGAGTTGTGTGGATTTTACAATGGGAAGTGACTCTTGCCAGACAAAGAAACTAATAGACAGTGACTGTGAAATTTTGACTTTTACACAGGCTTAGAGTTTTTAGATTCCTTTTTTTTTCAGACTGGATTAAATAGCTAATGTCTTGACTCTCATAAAACTTTAGCTATTCAGGGGCCAGAGTGGTGGTACAAGCAGTAGGGCATTTGCCTTACACATGCTAACCTAGGATGGATTATGGTTTGATCCCTTGGCATCCCATATGGTTCCCCAAGCCGGGAGTGATTTCTGAGCGCATAGCCAGGAGTAACCCCTGAGCATCACTGGGCGTGGCCCCAAAACAAAAACAAATGGGACAGAGAGAAGTGGTCACAATACACCACAGGAATTGGAATCCAGAGCTTGAAGTCTGGTCAGCAAACAGTTGTTCTGTCTTAAATTTGTTCCTCAGAGACAGAGGTTTGTGTACTGTCTGGATCCCCGGGGCAGTAGAAGTTGAGCAAGATTAACTATTTACACTTTCTAGGACATTTCTGTGACAGACCAGAACTGGGCTACCTGGAAATACTTTGCCCAAGAGTTCAGATAATTCTCAGGTCACAGTGGTTAAAAATATGAGGACAACTCTGACCTGGTCCATCTGCCTGAAGGCCAGTACATTCCACAGAAGAAAGGGAGCTTGACTGGCTCACAATCTTTCATTGCATAAAAGAATGAGGAGAAATGCAGGGAAGTGAGTGCTAAAGTCCACAAAATCTGGGGCTGTGGTGCAGTCATTTCTAGAAAAGAGCATTTCTAAACTCGGAAGTTCCAGTTTTCTGTCACACCAGGATGCCACCCCTGAAGAAATAAGAATATTTATTTGGCCTGTGTTTTCTTGGTTCTTGGCCAAATTCTTGTGTTTCCTTGGGACACAAATTCTGACTTTCAATAGGAACTTTCTATGTTAGCCCTCTTTCTCTTTTTGTTTATACAACACAACAGACAAATTATGGTTTCCTTGAAACAGAAAAATGACACTGTCATTTGGTTTCAATGATTTTTTTAAACTTTATTGATTGATTAATTGATTGATTGGTTTCTGGGCCACACCCTGCAGTGCTCAGGGATTACTCCTCGCTCTGCATTCATAAATAGCCCCTGGCAGGCTGGGGGACCATATGGGATGTTGGGAATTGAACTGGGTCTCTCCTGGGTTGGCTGCATATAGGGCAAATGTCCTACTGATGTGCTATCTCGCTGACCCCTGGTTTCAATGATTTTATTCTTATAATCAGTCCAAGTAATTAGAGAAAACCTGATTTCCCACAATTATATAAATATGATATATAAATTTCCCACATATATAAATATTAGTTTATATATGTGTTTAGTGGTGGTGCTGAGGATTGAACTCTGGGCCTTACACCTGCATGAGCTCTGCCACTAAGCTACAAGTATCCTTTTTTTTTTCTTTCAGTTTTTGGGTCACACCCGGCAGTGCTCAGGAGTTACTCCTGGCCCTACACTCAGAAATTGCTCCTGGCAGGCTCAGGGGACCATATGGGATGCCGGGATTGGAACCACCGTCCTTCTGCATGTAAAGCAAATGCCGTACCTCCATGCTATCTCTCCGGCCCCAGTTACAAGTATCTTTAGAGGCAAGATTTTAAGGAAGCTCTTCTCTCCTCCTCTCTGCTAAGCCGATCTACGGACCGGGACCCCCACCAGTAAGATGGTCTCACTCAACCCACGCGGGACCAATTGAGCTGTGTGATTGGGGGTCCCAGAAACATAAAGACCACCACCTCGGCCATGATCCTGCCTCTTCTCTCCTCCTCTCTGCTAAGCCGATCTACGGACCGTAACCTCTCCAGGTCCCGTACCCAAAAAGCATTCGCTCCGCAGCCGTGCCTACTTTGAAACCCCTGAATTTCATACCAGCAAGGGGACTTAGGTGAATTCTGTTTATGAGTGATCGTCCTCCCACTGTAACTTTACCTTGTCCTCTCTCTTTGCATCTTTGTTCTCATAATTAAAATTAAAAAAAAATAATAAAAAAAAGGGAAAAAAAAGATTTTAAGGAAGATGTCAGGTCACTTACTGTTGAATGGAAGGTTATGAGTGTCCCATTTCCCTTTCCTCTGTCCTTCAGGTAACTGTTATATGCCTCTTCATACATGGTCTGAACATGTCGTATAGCCTGCAAAAATAGGAGGAACACTGAGAAGACAGTGAGTTGGAAAGTCCAAATATTCTCTTTTAACCAGGAAAAGAACTGTCTTTTTCTTAATCTTCAAAAATTGCTCTCCTTGCTCTCAGCCCTGTATTTTAAGAAATTTTTTTCTCAGGGCTGGAGTGATAGCGCAGTGGTAGGGCCTTTGCTTTGCATGCAGTTGACCTGGGGCAGACGTAGGTTCAATCCCCAGCATCCCACATGGTCCTCTGAGCCCGTCAGGAATGATTTCTGAGTGCAGAGCCAAGAATAACCCTTGAGCACCACCAGGTGTGGCCCCCAAACCAAAACAAACAAAAAAAATGGTCTCATTTGAAAGAGATTCTAGAATTCTGTTGAGAACTGAAGGCTAGACTAAATGAGAATAATTTTCATGAGTGAGAATGATTTTTTTGTTTTTTTTGTTTTTGTTTTTGGGTCACACCCGGCAGTGCTCAGGGGTTACTCCTGGCTCCATGCTCAGAAGTCACTCCTGGCAGGCTTGGGGAACCATATGGGATGCTGGGATTCGAACCAATGACCTTCTGCATGAAAGGCAAATGCCTTAAAAAACCTCCATGCTATCTCTCTGGCCCAGTGAGAATGATTTTAATGGCCCATCATTTGGGCCCCAGACCTTCAGATATACAGCCAAGACAGGGGAGAATATTTTTTTGGTGGGGGACTATTTGGTTGTACCTGGTGGTACTTCGGGCTTATTCCTGGCTCTGTGCTCAGGGATCACTCTTGGTAGGACTTGGGGGACTATGTGTGGAGCAAGCGATCAAACCTGGGTCAGCAGTGCTCAAGGCAAGAGCCCTACCCACTGTACTATTGCTCTGGCCCTAAGGAGAATTGTTTTTGCATTTAAATATCATATTAAGGCGCCGGCAAGGTGGCGCTAGAGGTAAGTTGTCTGCCTTGTAAGCGCTAGCCAAGGAAGGACCACGGTTTGATACCCCAGCATCCCATATGGTCCCCCCAAGCCAGGGGCAATTTCTGAGCGCTTAGCCAGGAGTAACCCCTGAACATCAAATGGGTGTGGCTCAAAAAAAAAAACCATATTAAACATAAAAATTATTTTCCTAGTAGAAATACATGGAGCCACAAATTCATAGAGGTTGTAAAAAGTTGTAAATTTATATTTTACTAATATAAGCAACTACTTCAGAAATATTCCACAGAAGGTGATATGGCTTAGGCTACGTGTTTACTACATCTCTAGCTATAGATATTTATAGTTTTGTCTGTGCTCAGAGCTATTTTATTACTTTGTTATACTAGAGATTGAAATCAAGGTCTTACCTATATGAGACACGTGCTCTGTCACTGAGATATATGCCTGTCTCTACATGTTTACTGTTTTAGAAAATCTAAAATAAGTTTATTTATACAAGATAAATGACACATACATCTATAGAAAATAATGTGACTCAAGATTTCATTCTTTGGGGGCCAGAATGATAGCACAGTGATTGTACATAGCTGACCTGGGTTTGATTCCTAGCATCCCGTATATTCCCCCAAGCCTGCCAGGAGCGATTTCTGAGCGTAGAGCCAGGAGTAATGCCAGAGTGCTGCTGGGTGTGGCCCAAAAACCAAACCAAACCAAACAAAACAAAAGGCTCCATTCTCTGGGTTTTTCTGATGAGCTACTCTGAATGTCTGCAGCCATAAAACAAGTCAAAGAAAGTGGCATTGAGACTAGAGTAACAGTACAGTGGTTAGGACATTTGCCTTGCATGAAGTCAACCTGAATTCGATCTTCAGCACCCCATTTGGTCCTCAGAGCACCACCAGGAGTAATGCCTGAATGCAGAGCCAGGAGTAAGCCTTGGCCAATGTCAGATGTGGCCACAAAAGAAAGCCAAACAAAACGAAAAGAAACTAGTATCATTAGAATACCTGACAAATCACAAGGACAAATGAGGGTCCCACATGGATGAGAATGTACTATTCTTTTCCATAACTCTTTCTCTTGTGTATTGTTAAAGCCTAATGCCACTACAAATGGCAGAAAATAAAATCCTTTTCTTGGCACATGAATCCTTCCCTGGGCCCATGAACATGGTCCTCATACGAACATATCCTCTCTATCACCCTCTTGAGATGTGTACCCTCCTACTTTCATGTGATGTTATACCAGGACTTTCTTTACCTTTCAAGATGCCCTCCTTCTCTCTGGAGCATATTACTTTCCCTTTCTTATCTGCTCTCACTTTTCTCAGATTTTCCAAATAAAACTCGTTTTGGGGGCCAGAGCGATGGCACAGCGGTAGGGCAATTGCCTTGCATGCAGCTGATCCAGGATGGACTGTGGTTTGATACCCCGGAGTCCCATATGGTCCCCCAAACCAGGAGCAATTTCTGAGCGATAGCCAGGAGTAATGCCTGAGCGTGTGTGGCTCCTCCAGAAAAAAACAACAAAAAAATCCTCCATTTTAATTAAAAATAAAATCTTTTTCTTTCAAAATAATTGACTCCTGCAAATAAGAAAATGGCACTCTTTCTCATAAATGTTCAGTTCCATTTCCTAGGTTTGGAAGTTCTGTATAAAGGACAATTGTGGTTAGATTTGCTATCACATCATATGGGAACCAACAGTCTGTAAACTCTCTGTTTACATAAAGAAAACACTTCGACCATCGCACAAAAATCATAAGTAATTGTTACTTACGACATCCTTGCCTATAAAGGCAAATACCCCAGTGGTAACTTCAGCAGCAAATATCACGAGAAGGCAGGTGAAAAACTGAAGGAGAGAAGACACCGGCTTAATAGATTTAATACTGTTTCAATAAACTTAGCCTCTAAAAATCTAATAATGTCATTTGAAATCATTATATGACAAGGCCATAGATGCTGTTTGAGTTGATAGCAGAGAGCACTTGTGCATAGTCTCCTGAGAATGTGTTCATTCATTCATTCATTCATTCAACTATTGTTTATTGAACAGCTGCTCTGCACTAGTCCTTAGTGCTGGGTGATACATAAGATAAGACTTCAATGTTCTTGCTATCAAGAACCTCAAATGAAAACTGATTGGAGACAAAAGTCAAACAATGAAGGAAGCAAATAACTCAGGGCATTTAAAAGTTGCTCTTTGAGCATATGTTTTCAGAGAATACAAAGATATCAAATAAGCCAACAAAGAGGAAGTGAAGGGTGAGTCCTGAGCTAGGGAAGGTATGACCTAAGTTTTTTGGAAGGCTTCTCTTAGGAGGTGGGAGTGAAGGTGAAGGAAGGAAGGTGGTATTCTGCTGAACAGGTTCTGTCCTTGGGTCTGCTCTGATCAAACAGAATCACAGATAGGATTCAAGGAAGAGAGAGACAGAGACAGAGAGATACAGACAATTACAAAGACAGACACAGAAAAACAGAGACAGGGAGAGAGAGGGTGAGAATGAGGAAAGACATGCACAGAAGCTCAGAGACAGATCAGTGGAAGAAAGAGAGAAAGAGAAATAAAGAGAAAGACTGAAAGAGAATGAAAGAGGAAGGGAGAGAGAGAAAAGGGGAGAAAGAGAGAGAGAGAGACAGAGTTACGAACTAGCTCTACAGTGATGCACGCAGAAGGACGATATCTAGTAGGCCTTCTGGTGAAATATTCCTTGGGAAATATTAAAGTTTCTTTTGTTATTATGGGACAGATAAGAGAAAGACCCATTCCCTGGTCCTGATCCCAGGTCCCCAACTTACAGATCCAAGCACACATTGGGACTCCCTCATGGCCCCACAGCAGCCGAAGAACCCCACTGCTATCATCAGGGCCCCAGCTCCAACCAGCACGTAGAGCCCTGTGGGGAGAGACAGAAAGTCGCTGACACATTAAGCACCCCAACCCGCACTGGAATAGGGGTGCAGTGAGAAAAAGAGAGTGGTAGCTTACAGAGGTACATGTTCTTCGTCATAACCCTTCATAGCTCATGCTTCCCCATTTCTCTTTGCAAATGTATGTACACACACACACACACACACACACACATATACACACACACAGCCCAAAGTGGGTATTCTG
>PVKC010026948.1:0-15935 GCA_004027635.1 Crocidura indochinensis
TCTGTCTTTATTCCAATACCATGCTGTTTTGATAACTATTGCTTTGTAGTAGAGTTTAAAGTTGGGGAAAGTAATGCCTCCCATTTTCCTTTTCCCTAGTAGTGCTTTAGCTATTCTAGGGTGTTTATTGTTCCAGATGAACTTCATAAGTGCTTGATCCACTTCTTTGAAGAATGTCATGGGTATCTTTATAGGGATGACATTAAATCTGTATAATGCTTTGGGGAGAATTGCCATTTTAATGATATTAATCCTGCCAATCCATGAGCAGGGTATGTGTTTCCATTTCCGTGTATATTCTCTTATTTCTTGGAGGAGGGATTTATAGTTTTCTTTGAATAGGTCCTTCATGTCTTTGGTCAAGTTGACTCCAAGATATTTGATTTTGTGTGGTGCTATTGTGAATGGGATTGCCTTCTTGATTTCCTTCTCTTCCCTATCATTATTGGTGTATAGAAAGGCCATTGATTTCTGCGTGTTAATTTTGTAGCCTGCCACCTTGCTATAGGAGTCTATTGTTTCTAGAAGCTTTTTGGTAGAATCTTTAGGGTTTTCTAAGTAGAGTATCATGTCATCTGCAAACAATGAGAGCTTGACTTCTTCCTTTCCTATCTGGATTCCCTTGATATCCTTTTCTTGCCTGATTGCTATAGCAAGAACTTCCAGTACTATGTTGAAGAGGTGTGGTGAGAGCGGACAGCCTTGTCTTGTCCCAGAATTTAGAGGACAGGCTTTTAGTTTTTCTCCATTAAAGATGATATTTGCCATTGGCTTGTGGTAGATGGCTTCAACTAGATTGAAGAAAGTTCCTTCCATTCCCATCTTGCTGAGAGTTTTGATTAAGAATGGGTGTTAGACCTTATCAAATGCTTTCTCTGCATCTATTGATATGATCATGTGATTTTTATTTTTCTTCTTGTTGATGTTGTGTATGATGTTGATAGATTTATGGATGTTAAACCATCCTTGCATTCCTGGAATGAAACCTACTTGATCGTACTGTATGATCTTCTTGATGATGCATTGGATCCTATTTTCCAGGATTTTGTTGAAGATCTTTGCATCGGCATTCATCGGGGATATTGGTCTGTAAGATTCTTTTTTGGCAGCATCTCTGTCTGGTTTTGGTATCAAGGTGATGTTGGCTTCATAGAATCTATTTGGGAGTATTCCCGATTTTTCTATTTCATGGAACAACTTGGCTATGATTGGTAGTAGCTCCTCTTGAAAGGTTTAAAAGAATTCATTAGGAAATCCGTCTGGGCCTGAGCTTTCCTTTTTGAGGAGATGTTTGATTACACTTTCAATTTCCTCAGTGGTGATGGGAGAGTTTATATATACTACCTCCTCCTTATTTAAGTGTGGAAGGTTATATGTGTGTAAGAATTTTCCATTTCTTCAAGGTTCTAATGTTTAGTAGCATACAGTTTCTCAAAGTAGTCTCTGATTACCCTTTGGATCTCTACAGTATCTGTTGTGATCTCCCCCTTTTCATTTCTAATATGGGTTATCAGATTTCTCTCTCTCTCTTTCTTTGTGAGTTTTGCCAATGGCCTATCAATCTTGTTTATTTTTTCAAAGAACCAACTTCTGCTTTCGTTGACCTTTCGGATTGTTCTTCAGTTTTCTACTTAATTGAGTTTTGCTTTCAAATTTGTTATTTCCTTCTGTCTCCCTATTTTTGGTTCCTTTTGTTGGTCATTTTCTAATTTTTTGAGCTGTGTCATTAGGTTATTCAGGTATGCCCCTTCTTCCTTCCTGATGTGTTCTTGTGGAGCTATGAATTTTCCTCTCAGGACCGCTTTTGCTGTGTCCCATAGATTCTGGGGGGTTGTGTCTTCATTATCATTTGTTTCCAGGAAAGCTTTAATTTCCTTTTTGATTTCATCTCGGACCCATCGGTTGTTCAGTAGCAGGGTGTTTAATTTCCAGTTGTTAATGTTTTTCTTCTGTGTGGCTTTATAGTTCACATCTAATTTCAGAGCCTTGTGGTCAGCAAAGGTAGTTTGCAAGATTTCTATCCTCTTGATTTTATGGAGGTATGTTTTAAGTGTCAGCATGTATTCTATCCTGGAGAATGACCCATGTACATTGGAGTAGAATGTGTATCCAGGGTTTTTGGGATGGAGTGTCCTATATACATCTACTAGTCCTCTTTCTTCCATTTCTCTTTTCAGGACTAGTATGTTTTTGTTGGCTTTCAGTCTGGTTGACCTATCAAGTGTCGACAGGGCCATGTTGAGGTCTCCCATAATTATTGTTTTATCATTGATTTCTTCTTTCAGATTTGTCAGTAACTGTAGTAGATAATTTGCTGGTCTCTCATTGGGTTCATATATGTTTAATAGTCTGATTTCTTCCTGTTGCCCATATCCCTTGATTAGAACATAGTGTCCATCTTTGTCCCTTACCACTTTTCTGAGTATAAAATTGGTGTAATCAGATATTAATATGGCCACCTAAGCTTTTTTGAGGGCATTGTTTGCTTGGATGATGTTCCTCCAGCCTTTGATTTTGAGTCTATGTTTGTTCTGACTATTCAGATGTGTTTCTTGTAGGCAGCAGAAGGTTGGATTCATCTTTTTGATCCACTTTGCCACTCTGTGTCTTTTAATTGATGAATTTAGCTCATTAACATTGAGGGAAATGATTGTCATAGTATTTATGTCATCTTTGTAGATAAGTTTCCTGTGTTTGTTGGTCTCTCTTGTCTTAGAGTAGACCTGCCAGTTTTTCCTTTAAGGCTGGGTTATCATCTGTGAAGTTTTTAAGCTGTTGTTTATCCATATAGCTATGTATTTTTCCTTGGTACCTGAACGTGAGTCGGGCTGGGTGCAGTATTCTCGGTGAGGCATTCATTTCTTTTAGTCTTGTCACAATATCCCACCACTGTCTTCTGGCCTTGAGAGTTTCTTGTGACATGTTGCTGTAAGTCTTGGGTATGCTCCTTTGAATGTATTTTCCCTTTTTGATCTTGCTGCATTCAGTATTCTATCTCTATCTGTGGGATTTGTCATTGTAATGAGGATGTGTCTGGGGGTGTTTTTCTTTGAGTCTCGTTTGGCTGGTAGTCTTTGGGCATGCAGGATTTGATTGCATGTATTCTTTAACTCTGGTAGTATCTCTTTGATGATGTCTTTGACAGTTGATTCTTCCTGGCTCTCTTCTACTTGGGTCTCTGGGACTCCAATGATTCTTATGTTGTTTCTTTTGGGTTTATCAAAGACTTCTATTTTCATCTGTTCACATTCCTTGAGTACTTTTTCCATTGCATGCTCATTTGTCCTAAGGTTCTTTTCCCATTTCTTCTGCTGTGTTGAGTTTTTCTGCATCTCATCTTCCAGTAGTCTGATTCTCTCCTCAGCTGCTCTTACCTTGCTGTCGAGGGCATTCACTGGGGTTTCCAGTTGAGCTACCGTATTTTTCAGACCTGCTATTTCAGTTTGAAGTTTTCTGAGTTCTGTATTTGTGTTCTGTTCAGATCGATCTATGCTTTCTTGGAGTTTTACAAACATTCCTTATTTCTATTTTAAGTTCCTTATCCAAGAGGTTAAGCAGAGGGTTGTGATTTTTAAGGTCGTCCAAGCCATCATCTTCATTCTGGGTGCCTAGTGTTTGCCTACGGGCTTTCCGCATTGTTGCTCTAGTAGTGTGGCTTTTTCTGTGTGTTGTGATCGCTTCACGGCCGCGCTCTTATGGGACTCCAAGAATTGAGCAAAGAGAGAAGCACAAGAAGACAGCCCCCTCATTCCAGAGTTTTCTCAACAGAGCGCAGCTGAGCAGAGTCTCCCGCAGGAAGAGCAAGCAGCTCTCCAATTTGGAAGCCTCACAGTTCTTACTCACTCATTGACTCGCTGGCAGTTTCAGAATGCAGTGATTTCTGGGTTCGATTCCCAGAGGTCTGATCTCTTATGGGACTCCAAGAATTGAGCAAAGAGAGAAGCACAGGAAGACAGCCCCCTCTGTCCAGAGTTTTCTCAGCAGCAGCAGTTTTTAAATATTTTTCTTTTCTAATTACATTTAATAATTTAGATAGTCTTTAGTGTATATTTTCATTTCAAATATATAATCATATAAAAGTTAATACAAATTACATTATTGATTGTCCTTAGTTTAAAAGAAAGTTTTGTAATATAGAGTTAAAAGAATATACTGTATTAAAAATAAAACATTGAATTGATTTCTATATAAAAATTATGATAAATTATATATTTTTTCAAAAGGTATTTTATTAATCAATCATATTTTGTTAATATACAAATATCTGTACAAAATTTTATTTTGAAGTAAAAAATCTTACATTTTTTACATCTCATATATAAAGAATTATTATGTTTTGACCACATTTGACAATGCACAGGGCTTACTCCTAGTTGGTTTCGTGGGACTATAAGGAGTATCATTAATCAAACTCAGATCTGGTGGCCAGAGCTGTGGCACAAGCATTAAGGCATTTGCTTTGCCCGCGCTAGCATAGGATGGACCATGGTTCGATCCCCCAGCCTCCAATATGGTCCCCTAATCCAGGAGTGATTTCTGAGCTCATAGCTAGGAGTAACCCTTGAGTGTCACCGTATGTGACCCAAAAACAAAATTAAAAAAACATAAACAAACTCAGGTCTGGTCCATGCCACCATAGTACCATTGTACTATCTCTCTGGTCTATAAGAAAGCATTATTTACATATAAATATTTTATATTCTAAATGATATTAAATGATATTTTTGGTAAATAATTGTAGTCTATTTCCAAAATGTTTCAATGAAACATGCATTGCTTCTAATCAATATTTAAATCATTAAATTTATCTTATGCTTAAGTTGGAAACCTATTTTTGTATAACTCAAATAATTTTTTTTTACTTTGTTTATTTGGGTATCACATTCACTAGCACTCAGACAATACTCTTAAAACAAGAACTAGTGGTGCTAAGAATTTATTCTGGACATGTTGCATGAAAAGCAGCTACTGTAACCCAGTTCAAGTAAGAGTATTTCACTATATTTTTTTCTTTTTTTTCAGTTAATTTTAAATGTAAAAGTGTCACATCTGTGGTATTATTTTATAGACAGGGATAGCTTATAAAATGTTTCTTATACTGAGTTATGCCATTGCATTTCAACTTTTTAACAAAAGTGTATCTTCACTAGAGTTTTGGAGTTTAGTGAAAGATTACCATTGTAAATTGATTAATGGCTAAGGACTCAGAATAAAGTGTAAGGATTGAGGCATCTAGTATATAAAACTGAAGGGGATGCGTGGTATCATTCAAATGCCTCTGTGACATAAAGATTGGTCTAAACCTCATTAAATTGAAACTTCCAATATTCAAAAGCATTTTAAATATCAGTCTCTCTATGTTCAGCTTTTGATTACTTCAAGAATAACAATAAATTTTATCACTTTTTATTCTTCATGTATATTAAATTTTATGACACTTTTTCTGAAAGTCATTTCTGCTATACTGTATTCTTCCAGATGCTTTCTAGATGATTTTCAATGACCTTTCAGATATAAAGTTATAAAGTTCCAGATTCAGAACCAAATGCCCTCTCAGATTTGTAGTTCAAAACTGTGTGGTTCCTTGAACTCTATCTTATTACTTGTCTCTATATATCTTTGCTTACTTTTCCACGCTGGACAAAAAACGAGGTCTCTTTTCAATACATTCTTCATCTCTTGCTCTCCCCTCCTATCTTTCTAAGTAGATTTCATTCAATAGAACTTATCTTGCTTCACTGAAAAAAAAAAATATTGCCAGGGCATGCCTAAGCCTTTAGGGGGGCTCAGCCCACCAGATGTATCCTCAGATTTTCCTGGTGGGTAGAAATAATTTAACCCCATGGGGTTTCTCAAAAGGCCTGCTGTGGATGCCTTTTTACCCTGTGTGGATGGTTGAGGAATTTCCAAAGAGATGCCTGGCATTACATTTTCAGCCAGTATCTGACTATCTCTCCTTTGTATACATCAGGCAAAATAATGGCCTCTATCAAATAATTTGTCTCAGAAATTCCAGCACCAAAGTTTATTTGAGAAGCCCTTCTCTGGATTATATTTAGCCCTAAAAGCAAAGACAACAATCTTTCTGTCTTTCAAATTTGTCATTTGCAGCTGAAATTTCTGGTAATTAAGGGCATAAACAGAATGCAGATTTTGACTTTTGTCCCTCCTTTAGAAATAGGGAAACTCTTTCTTGGGGATTTGGCTCCTCCCTGCCTTTAACCTCTAAAAACAATAGGAGTCCAGCCTAGAAAAACCAAGTTTCTAGATACTTCCTATTTTCTCCTAATCCTGATTTTGCATTTAAAGCAACTTGCTAAGAGTTACCTTGAGCTGTGACCTCTTCTCTTGAAATTTAGAATTTTTAGTCACACCCATAGTTTATGCATTCTTATCAGTTATACTAGGCTTTGTGAGTACAATTATTCTTCACCTGTGGCTAATTTTACCCCTATAAATCCCCCTGCTCAAAAATTAAACTTGTCACACTCTTGCCAGAAAATGTGTTGACCCCACATACTGCGTGTGGTATCATTATTTCATATTTCATATTCGTCCGCTCGTGCTACACGTTTTTCTCCCATGAAAGGACTATGATCCATGAGAATTGCTGAGATGCAAGATGTCTACAACAATATATGATCAAAAATTTAAAGGTTATTATTTAAGAAAAAATAACACTGGGAACAAAAAAAGAACAAAAATATATCCCTTATATACATCATAAACCAAAATAAGGAGTCGATATCTTCAATGAATTGAAGGTCACCGTCTCTGAAATAAAGCAAATTTTAAGTAAAATTAAGGTGAACTAAATTTGTTCAGAATGCTAAAAGTTGGAAGCATTTAATCTCAGCATGTCTATACATAATAGTCACCCTAAACCTTGTCATATGGGAAGAAGTAAAATGTTATCATATAGAAATTTGACTGTACAAATAAAAATGGTAATTATAAACAATGAGCAAATGAATACGTTTCCTTTGGAATCTCCCAGAGAATAGTAGAACAAAATTATTTTTTTAAATGACTTGGACAATATATAGGCAGAACAATACTATTGTTGTATAAAGGTTAGCACATGCTTTAAAACAGAGAGAATTTTTATGTATCTTTTCATGACCTCATAAAAGTATGTGAATCATAAATAGGATAATCTTAGATACATATATATGTTCTTCTATATTTATATATTTGTATATATAGAAACCAAATCTCAGACATCTTTGTAATGAGGATTCCAATCCCAACACAAGATATCAATATGATAAAAAAAAAAAGTTGTAGTATTGTTGGAAAAATGACCAGTATCAGACACAAAATTTTTTCAATAATGAATACTATAGCTGTTTCCCATAAATTTTCCTAAATTTTCTTTTAGGATACTAGGTCTACTGGATATAATTACATATGGAAAGAAAAAGTACAATCACGGATTATGACATAATCACAGGCTAATTTAAGAACTCAAATAACTTTCATATATGAGTATGTCATTCTATTGTGTAGCTCCAGAATTAAATATACCTTTCTCCTAAGACCATTTTCATCTCTAAAATGTCTCCTCTTCACATAGATAGATAGATGATAAACTGGAGCCTGAATGGTAGCACAATAGTAAGGCATTTTTGACTTACATTGACCCAACATGAAAGTTTTCTAACCTTATGGGCCCAGAGCCTGGAGATATTTCTGAGTGCATGGTAGGAGTAACTGCTGAGCACCTCAGGTGTGACTCCCCCCTAAAAATGAGAGAGAGATGCTAAACTTGTACATTGAAAATGAGGGCAAGATGATCATTTAGGGTAAGCTGGAGAAGGAGAGGAATGATGCTAAGAATTCAGTAGAAGACTATGTATGTGTATAAAATGAGAAACAATCTTAGTGAAGAAAAAGAGAAGTTTCTGAATGAAGATGACCTGTTTGAGGACACTAAAATTTGGTTTTATGAAGATGGAGAAGACCAATCAAAGCACATTTATGTTGATAAATTAGGCAAAATAAAAAAATCTAGGCCAAACAATTAAGATTCCAAGAGTTCGAAGAATAACCAAATTAATATAAAAAACTATGGAAACAAATTCAACAGTACCTGAAAGTAATCAACTTTTACAAATACAGTGAGGACCAATATAAGCATTTGGATATTTCTGACATGGTGCAGGTTGAAAAAAGTACAAATGAGACAGAGGAGTGGATAAATATCAAGCTGAATCTGCATAACAGCAGAGTTGGGCATGGATCCAGTTGTAGAAGTAAAATATATTGAAGACAAAATTAAGAAACTGAGGGGCCCAGGAGATAGCACTGGAGGTAAGGCATTTGCCTTTCATGCAAAAGGTCATCAGTTTGAATCCGGGTGCCCCATATGGTCCCCCGTGCCTGCCAGGAGCAATTTCTGAGCATGGAGCCAGGAGTAACCCCTGAGCACTACCGGGTGTGACCCAAAAACCAAAAAAAAAAAAGAAAGAAAGAAACTGAAGAGTTTCTATGGCCCTATAGTTTCAATGCCAAAGCCTAAAGTGGAACCTACAAAAGAGGTGCAAAAAAATGCAAATGGACTAGTGAAAGGGCAAGGAGACACCAGTGTCAGAAAAGCTACAGAGCAGGATAGAGATAATATTGTGCCTTCGTATTTAGACAAGAAAACTTCTGAAAAGGAAATTGGTTAATTCTAACAGTTGTTTATATTAAAATAGACTATTTTTAAAAGTTAGTACTAACATTTGTTAATCTGTTCTGTTTGTGAAACTTTAATAAGTGATATTTATATGTATTATATTAATATATTAAATTATATTAGTTACATTATTTTATATTATATTACATTACATTGCTTTATATTATATTGTATTATTATATTATATTACATTACATTGCATCATATCGTATCTTATCATATTGTATCGTATTACATTATATCATATATTATATTATATCATATCATATTATATTGTATCATATCATATTATATTATATCATATTATATTGCATTGTATCATATCATATCATAGTATATCACATTATATATTATATGAAATTATTATAGGGAATGGATGCTATCCCCTATAGGGTTAGTGCCACACAAAATAACATATAGCATTATATTTTAAGTCTCCCCTTGAACATCTGTTTACATACCTGTTTCTCTTTATAGATCATATATCTGCTTGGTATTCTGATTAATTTCTGTATTTTCCTTTTGTTTTTCTCTCTCAAGCTTTAGTCTTTGATAAGATTCTTCAATTTTTTTTTATTCCTGTTCAATATCTTATTCCTAGAGAACTAATTGATGCATGGATATTTCCAAAGAAGATTGTTAATCATTGTCTGCAAGTATGGACCTTTGCAATTTTAGTCAATCACCTGATTAATTTGATAAATGAAGACAGTAATTAAAGATGATTTAAATTTTAAAGAATTATTGGTGTGATTTTTTTTCTCATGGACCATAGGAACTGTTTTAACTGTTTTATTCTAAAACATTTGATTATTATAACATTTAACACACCTATTAAGAGAGCTAACCATTTCTTAAATAAAGGCCTCTTGAGTATTTATATTCAGCTATCCAACTTCTTTTATACTAGATTATTCTAAATTGTCTGTCTAACCCTAATATATTTATTTGCATGTGCCTTTACAGGCAAATGTGATTTCTCCGTATCTTCAAAATAATATGACAGTATATAAAGACAGAAAATATAAGGCAGTAAAAAAGAGAAAAACAGCATCAGGATCAGAATAAATAAGGATATTTTATCAGCAAATTATTCTTTGGAGGAGGAGTAGTCACATAGAGATAGATATAAAAATACTTAGGAAAGCATACAAATGAATGAAATGATTACATTTCTTATGTCAAATCCATGAGCTATTCTTATACTTCCATATATTTCCATGGGATAGACATATAAAAGTCATCTTAGCAACATGTCCCAATTGAATTCATTCCATATATGACCTTCAAGGATAATGTAGGCATTCATTTGAATTGTAGACGTGAATGTGAGATGGTTTACTGGAGAAAATGTGTGACCTTGATTTTGACTTGAAATAATAATTTATGGCACATTCATCTCTAACCAACAAGATCTGAAGTGTTCACAATAATAAAATCTCAGAAATGTGGTGTCGGAATGGTGGTGCAAGTAGTAGGGCTTCTGCTTTGCACATGCTATCCCAGGACAGAGCATGATTCAATCCCCCAGCGTCGCATATAGCCCCCCAAGCCAGGAGCGCATAGCCAGGAGTAACCCCTCAGTGACACCGGGTGTCTACCCCCCAAAAAATCCTCAGAAATGTGTTGTGAGGCTATGAATCAATGCCAGAGATTATATTGTTCATGTATGATCTCTCTGTTTCTTTAGTACCACTTCCACCATAAAAATACTAGCTCTGCTAAAAATATTGTGTTTATGATAAAACACCTATAAGAAATATACTCATTAAAAAACAATAACTAGAGGTGATATTAATAAAAATAATATAAAATTAATATAATGGATTTATGGAATGCCAATAAAGTGGCTGAAGAGAACGTATATAAATTAGGATATTTGTTTTTCTTGCCCGGGCCAACTCAACTTTGATCCCCAGTATCTTATATTGTACTACAAACCGGAATGTGTACCCTGAGCACAAAATTAGAGGCACAGCTGGATGCAACCCTTAAACAAATAAAAGTCAAAGAAATATCTGAATATTTGATGTACTAATGAAATGTATCAGCAGTAATAATATCAATTTTATATTTAAGGTAATATTATTTTATTTGAAGACAAAAGAGAGAGGGAAGAGAAACAGCATAAAGATAATGTTGAGAAAAATGATGTGGCATTTGAAAGAGAGAAAAAATAATATACAATATATGTCAAACGTTTGTTACTGCACAGAGAATATTTGAAAACTTTTCTTTAGTCAGTAAAGATATAATTAAAATATACTATATTTAATTAAAATTGATTCTATAATAATAGCAGTATCAACAATAACTTTTGATACAGATTTAGTTAAATTATAGGGAATGGGATATTATTGTGAAGGAGAAAATGACATGTCTATTTATTATCTCAGATGACAGTAAATATTGCAATAAAAAAATGCTATATATTTTTGTATGCCAGAAAGCTATGATGTCTTATTTAAAACCCAATTGAAAAAAAATTTGTTCATGAGATTCAATTAGTGTAATTAAATGTATAATTATTTGAAACACTATAAACTAATTAAACAAATTATAGCTAGTACACAAAGAAAGGTGACAGATTTAAACCCAATGCATATCACTATTACAATAATTGTAAATGATTTCATATGACCATAAAAATAATCTTAAAATAGAAACATTCGAGTTTGAAGAAGTAGTACTGCACATAGCTAACCAAACTTTGTTTCCTAACATGCCATATGGATTCATGGACTCACCTGACATGATCTTTGATCTTAGAATCAGGACTAGGCCCTGGGTACCACTACATGTTTCCAAAACAAATATAAACAACAAAAAAAAATAATAAAGTAGGTCTAAAAAGATAGCTCTGTAGAAAAAATACTTGCCTTACTCGCACTGAACTTGGATTTAATCCACAACAACGCATAAAATCCTACAGTCACTCCCAGAAGAGATCACTGAGTAAGAATGGAAAAAATGCAAGAAACACAGCTGGGTGTAGCCCCTAAAATAATTTTTAAAAAAATAAAAATATCTGAGATGATTATAATAGAAGTATAAGTATATAAATGTTAAAGTGATGTTTTAAGTTAAATGGTCAAATGAATAATAAATGCAAATGTTTTTTATATATTAATACTAAACATACTAATACTTTTATTTTGTTACAAACAGGTTATACCCAGCAGTTCTGATAGACTAAGGGTCACTCCTGAGTTATCCTCGAAAGTGTTATGGTCTGATTCTGAGGTGCACAAGCCTAGTAGTACTCAGGTATATCAGGCCTACACAGGCAGTGACTTGAGGCCATGCAATGCGGAGGATAAAACTCAGGGCACTACAGATGCTAGTTATGCATTCTACTATTAGAGCTCTCTCACTGGCTCCTTAAACATACTAACTTTAACACCATTTTGATTTACTGGAGAGAAATAAAATGTTTCTTATTACTAGGGTTAACTTCTAAAAAGATATCATATACATATACATATATATATAAAATAAAACTAAAAGTATATATCAATAATTTGCAAGCTATAGTTAAATAGACAAACAATAGCCTAAGACCTATCAGTAACTTATAAAATCAGAAAAATATTGAAAATTTTCAAAGATCAAGACACCTGCTCTTTGGTTATGACTTAAATGAAATAAAACATAAGAGAAAAATCGAGATTCCTGGGGAAGAAAGAAGGAAAAGAAACCATGGAATAATGTTTAGTGGAAAGAAACAGCAAAAGAGATCTTTGGTAGTTTTCACAATTTGGTATTAATGGGTGTAGTAAAAGTCATTTTATATTTGAAAATTTTCTTCTTCCATAAAGACACATCTTAGTTATATTAATTATAAGGGTAATTTCTTTGTGTGTGCCTCTCTCTCTTTTTCAGTCTACATCTGTCTTTCTCACTCTCTTTTTCTTTGCTTCTGTCTGTCATAAGAAAAAAATACCTGTTAATTAATGTGGATCTTGGAAACAGACATCAGGATAACACTTTTGCTTGACCTTGCTATATGCAAGAGGTGGACTTGTACCTTACATTTCCTGATCATCTATCTGAGTTTCAAAGCTTGTTCTCTTGTCTTAAAAAGGAATGAACTAGATATTTTATTAAGGAATTTCTAAGCTCAAAGCTCCATGAAATAAGCTGAACCTATTTTAAAATGTGTACAGCATATGCATGTTTGAATGTCCTCAAATTACTAGTTACATTACTATGGTCAATTATACTTGGCAATTGCACCTAATTGAAGATAAAAGTACATTAGGTTTTTAATTTGAAAGCCATAGGTAAAACCTCTCTAAAGATCCTATTTGAATCACAGGCTTGCTTGTGTTTCTCTCTATATGCTAGTTTTTTTGTGGTACATTAAGCAGTGTATTTATGTAATTAGAATAATAATACTATAAGATGTTATACCAGGTGAAACAGGAAAGAATCTCCCATTTATCTCTATTTTGGTTTATAATGTTAAAATCAAATCACCTATGGGGCCGGAGCAGTGGCATAAGCAGTAAAGTGTCTGCCTTTAGCCTGCTAGCCTAGGATGGATCACGATTCGATCCCCCACATCCTATATGGTCCCCAGGCCAGGAGCAATTTCTGAGGGCATAGCCAGGAATTACCCCTGAGCATCACTGGGTGCGGCCCAAAACACAAAAAATCAAAAAATCAAATCACCTTTGAAAACACCCGAGAAAAATGATTCTTTTAATATATATAACTCCCCACAAAGAGTGGTGAGTGCAGTTAGATAAATAACTACACTGAGAACTATCACGACAATGTCAGAGAGTGAGGAATGTAGAGAACCTGTCTCAAAAGCTGGCGCTGGGCAGGGGAGGGAAGAGATGGGGCATTGGTGATGGAAAGGTTGCACGTGAGAAGAGTTATCATGTTATGACTGAAACCCATCTACAATTATGTTTGTAATCACAGTGTTTAAGTAGATTATATATACTTATATATACATTGACTCCTTGACTCATATATATATATATATATATATATATATATATATATATATATATATATATATATATATATATATATTACTTAGGAGTCAAGGGCGTCTCAAACTCAATTTACCTGGGGGCCGCAGGAGGCAAAGTTGGGGTGAGACAGGGCCTCATAAGGGGTTTTGCTTACTGAATATTCGCAATAAGAAAATCGCATTAGTAAGTAAAAAAATCGCATTAAACATTTGCATACCCTGAACGGAATTGCTAGGGGTATGCGAATATTTAATTCAATTTTTTTCTTACTAATGCGATTTTTATTGCGTTTATTCGGTAAGCAAATAATCACGATTACTGCGATATTTGAAGGCCGGCCACGGGCCACTGAACGTTGTAAGGCAAACGCCACTGTGCTGTCTCTCCAGAAGCAAGGCCACTGAATGTTGTATGGAGGGCCGCAAATGGCCCACTAGTTTGAGATCCCTGATCTAGACTAAGCATCAATGTCCTTATCTGTTAGTCTCTGCTAAAAAAAAGATCACTGATGCATATTTAACAGAGAAAATATTCCTCTCCCCTCATGCGTTCAAAAACAGGTGACTGATAAGACCAAGTCTTTACATCTCCTAATGGAGAAATTGCTCCAATCTGAAGAGATTCACTTCTTCATTTCATCCAACACAATATTCTCATGTAAATCACCACCTTCTGACTTTTATTTTATTTATTTGGTATATGGACCACACCCTGCTTTGCTCAGGGGCTTAATCCTGACTCTGTTTTCAGAGATCATCCTAGGTTGAGCTCAGGAAACTGTATTATGTCCCCAGAAATCAAACATATGGGGCAGAAGAGATAGCATGGTGGTAGAGAATTTGCCTTGCATGCATAAGACAATGGTTCGAATCCCGGCATCCCATATGGTCCCTCAACCCTGCCAGGAGCGATTTCTGAGTGTAGAGCCAGGAGTAATCCCTGAGCACTGCTGAGTTTGACAAGCACTGCTGAGTTCGACTCAAAACCAAAAAGAAAGAAAAGAAATCACAAGTATGTACAAGTGTGCACATTTGCTATCTATGGTTCCACATACTGAGTTTTAAACATATTTATATCTAATACCTATAGTTACTCCGTTTTGTTTCCCTTTTATTTTCCCTAGGCAGTTTTAATCAAGCATTATGTATGTAATAGATCAGTTTGGGTACTAACCTGGCAATGTTCAGGGTTTACTTCTAGCTCTGTGCTAATTATTCCTGCAGTATATTGTGAAATATATTGGATGGTGGGGATCATATTTTATTCATCCACATGCAAGGTTTATGCCCTAATTTCAGTATTGTCACTCTAGCCTCTATACTAATATTTTAAATCTTATATTGAATTATACTGAAGAATCTAAAAGAAACTCATTAATATTTAAATAAAAACAGAAAAAAATCATTATATCTTCTCCTGATTAGCTTATTTATTTTAAATTTATATTGAAATTTGCATTGTTTCTTTAATGTCTGAGCATTGGTTATTATCCAGAAAATCAATAACTATAGTGCATTAAAGATGCAGAAAAATATGACATATGATAATAATATGGCATTATTACTTTTTTCTTTTCTGGGTGAGGGTCACACCCACAGGTGCTCAAGGAATACTCTTGACTCTGCTCTCAGAAATGACTCTTACCTCGATCAAACCTATGTGGTAACATGCAAGACAAACCTGCTGTGCTATTGCTTATTTTCTGTCACTATTAGTTTTTGAAAGATTTTACTCTGAATAGAAGTATTGATATAAAACACAGATACATACCAATTGATTATAGGGCTCACCTGTTCAGTAGGCATATAAAACATGAGTGTACTACATTTTAAAGCTATCTTTAAAAATTGTATCTTATAGCAATAATAATAATTATTGTGATTTGGTCAAGTTATATACATATTCAGATGTACTAATATCTATCAAAAATGTAGTAATTGGTCCACATCTGGCAATATACAGGGATTGCTTATTTCCAATTTTATGCTCAGTGATCACTCTGGCAGAGTTCACAGGACCATATGTTGCCTAGGATTAGCCCTATCTGTGGAGACTTATAATGTAAGACCCTAACCACAGTCTTACCACTCAGGTCTCAATTATTTCAATAGGGTACCACTCTGTGAAGTACATATTTTATATAATATAGCCATATAAGGAAATACCATTTATAATAGATTATATTGTCTCATGCTTTACCTTTGTAATATGCCATGCCATTTATTATTAAAATATGATATATTTTTATGATCACTTACTGTGGTAAA